>PVJS01010029.1:0-48972 GCA_004027185.1 Glis glis | reverse complement strand
GGGTCTCACGAAGTTGCTGAGGGCCTCACTAAGGGGAGAGAGAGAGAGAGAGAGAGAGAGCGAGCGCACCCGCGTGTGCGTGAGCTGAGGCTGGCCGCGAACCCGGATCCTCCGGTCTCTGCCTCCCAAAGTACTGGGATTACAAACATGCGCCACCACGCCCGGCCACCATAGTCAATCTTATGGGCATTTTTATTTAAAAAAAAAAAGCTTAGTCTCATTGGTATTGAAAGATTTACCAAAATAACTTCTTTCAATGACTTCAATTTGAGATGACAATCTTGAGATATCATCTCAGTGTTACAGAGTTCTAACTCTGAAACCTGGTCATACAAGACAAATTTGCTTTGAAAGTGCCTGAACCTATACTTACCAATACTCATAGTTTTCTCAGTCTATCATGTCTCCAGGACCCTAGAGACCTCAAATATTGCTTTGCGTGGTAGGCAAACTTAAACACAAAGATTCATGTTTGGCCCCACATCCTCAAAATAACAAATATTTTTCTCTTAAGTCTTATATTCAACATGTTGCTCTATCATACTATTGTTGAAAGGATGGATTTTTAATTTCTTAATTTGTTCAATCCTTATCCAATATTTTGCATAGTAATGGATTCTATCAGAATCCAACTTCCTGGAAATATCAGTTGTATCCGACATATTACTAATTACTAATAACAGGCATATTACTTTCATTTACTATTGGTAACATTGGTTTTCAATGCTAAGTATGGGTTTTCTATTCTCCTTATCATAATTTTCTCGTGTTATTAGTTATTTAAATACTTTTACACACTAGAGACCAGATGTTTTTCCTTGATCTCAGCCTCTCTACTTCTTTCTTACCTTTACTCCTTCTACTTCCACTCTTTCTAGACTTACTCTGGGGCACATACATAGTTCACACATTCTCTATATGTTATTTGACATAAGAAAGGTGTTCCTATGTCTGTATATAAACCTGCTGCCCTAAAAATTATGAACTCAATTTTCAACATTCAAATAACTGTAGTTGAAAATGAGCTTATTTGAATTTTTGTTTTTGTTAAAAATTAATTTAACAACATATTCCAAAGAGTGATTCATATAGGAAAGTAAAAGCAATTTAACACATACAAAGTTACCAATGCATAACATATATCATATAATAAAAACTCATCAATCTTAACCTTGTAGTCACACCATAAGTGCATATAAAGAGTTCATCCAGAATTTACCCATGACAAGCATACTTTTCTATTTCCACAGGCATGTAGCTTTCCTTTATTACATTAAAACAATGGATTAAAACAATGCAGACCTCACTTGCATCATAATCTTTAAAAAAACTAAAGAATTAAAATTATATGAAAATATAAACATAAGTCAAAGATTCTATTTTTGTTCTTGGGTAGGTATGGACAAAAAGTGAAAGGAAGATCTTATGGTTTAGATCTGGAATGTTACCCAAAGTTTCATTTTGAAATCATGGTCCCCGATGCAGCAGGTTGAGAGTAGAGCTTTGGGGCAATGATTGGATCATGCGGACTCTGACTTCATCAGTGGATTAATCCATTGGTGGCTGAGTGGACTACTGGGAGGCAGGACCTACTTGGAGGAAGTAGGTCCCTGAAGATATGCCTGGAAGAGTTTATCTTCTTTCTAGCCCCTTCTTTCTCTTTCTTTTCTCCCTACCTCTCTCTCTCTCCCACTCTCTCTTTCTCTCTCTGCTTCTCAGCTGCCCTGAGTTGAGCAGCTTTTCTCTGCCACGCCCTTTTGCCATGATGTTCTACCTCATCTCAGGCCCAGAGCAATGGAGCTGGCCAACCATGACTGCGACCTCTGAAACCATGAGCCAAAATAAACTTTTCCTCTTCTAAATTGTTCTTGTCAGGTAGTTTGGTGACAGCGATACAAAGCTAACACAGAAGTCATTTCCTCATTTTAAAAATTGTTCCTGATTATAGTTTCCTCAAGAAGATGAGTTTGACCAATTAACATGCACTGGATCTAAGGAAATATGAAAAATGTATCAGTCAGATATGCTGATTTTGAGTTTTGCCTTGATTCACCTGCATACAATTTCCATGAAGTCTTGTTAAATGTTTAATAGGACTACTGAGTACTCTTATGTACGAGGTCAGCTGTAAGATGGTTAACTGCTCTTAAAGAATGGGAAAGTTTTATAAAGTGAGAGCAATATAATGCAGGAAATCAATGGAAAAATGTTTATATCACCAGCTTGAAAAATAGTCTTTCACACTAAAATGACTAAATGTGAAATAGAAATAAGTATTATTTTTATAAGCACTAAATTGGATAGCATCTCCTCAGTGGTCTTTGGAATTAAAAGAGCAGTTTTCCACTCTGTGAACACAGTAACTGTCCACTGACTTATTTTGATACATTAGTGTTCCCAAAGTCTACTTACACTCAAAGTTGTATGCTGAAGAAATAACAAGCTGTACAATAGTTATTTTTACAGAAGAAAAATAAAAGATTTGTTTTTTTCTTATAAAATGGTGCCTTGACTTGATTATGAACATGCTTCGTAAGCTACGCTTTTCAATGTAGGGCGTTGGCATTCAGAGTTAAGTGACTTGTCCCGGATCACACAGCCAGTTATTATAGAAACTCCATAATTTGCAATGATCTGGCTTCCTGGCTGTTTCCCATGCCCTTTCAGCTACAGTGTACCTCTCTGTATGGTATTGTGTACCACTTCTTGGAAAAGGGGATATAATCACAATTTATATGCATAATGGCATTTTAAGATTATGTTTCAGAGGCATCCTGTGGGCATAATCCTAGCTCATCCTTTGCAATTCTGTACTATTTCCCCCCTTCAGCCTTACAAAACCTACTGATCCTCTGAGCCACATACCATCCAAATATTCACTCTCTACCTTATATCTCTTTGTGTTTTTTTTATCAACTTTGTGATCAGTATTCCTTGTTCACTGTGAAATTTTGCTCCTTGTTTAGTCTTTACATCTATTCCCAACCCAGTCAGCATCCACAGAAGACAAGGCACCTGTCACTCTGGCCTTTTTCTCCTTGATCTCTCATTGCCTTTTCCTCCGTTCTACTTCTTCTATCCTCTCCTACAGTCATGCTTCAACCCTTCTCATCATCAGTAAGCAGCCCACTCCAGCCACCACTGGCTCTCTGAACAGCTTGCCTGGTCAAGTCCTTCCACCACAACAGTTCTTTAACCTCAATGTTATCTTAGCTTCCATCCATCCCCTTCCTCACTGGTCCTCTTCTGTCATCAGTTCTTTTTGTCTAGCTGGGATTCTAAAGTCCTTTAATAAAATCACCCAATATGGGACTAAATCCAACTCTCATGTGCCTATAATACTTGCTTGAAAAAACTAGGTCTGGATGCCTCCATCTTGGTACTCCTTAGATGTGCACAAAACTTCACCTAAAAATTACACAAAGAAGTCAAAAGGATGTTAACCTGGAACTTCTGAATTGAGATACCAGGACATGACAGTAATGAAATTCCAATGTGAAGTGTTAACCAGCACATACATTTCCAAAGAAAGAGTGAAAGTGATTTTATATCATTTAGAAACCCTTCAATTATGAGGATGATAGTAGAAGATTTAGAATACATTTTGAGAAGAGAAGGATTTGTTTTGGTGATAGTGCTAAGTGTAGCACCCACCACCAAGGAAAGGGGTACCTCCTGATACCCACTCCTCAAGTCAGCCCTGGAAAGGACTGTGTCTATGGGACCACTCAGAGCTCAATACACCACACCTATACATGTAGAAAACATGAAGACAAGAGAGTTGGACTGGTAAAATGCTTTGCTGTGGGAGCCAAGAGGGGGTGGCTGTATGGAATCCATCACCTTGCAATTTGGAAGAGCGAAAGAAGTGTGATTGTTTCCTGAGGCCAGAGATGGGCCTGTCTTAATCAATATTCTTACTGATATAATCCAAACAGACTGACCACACAACTTAGATGAAGGAAGATTTATTTTCTCACAGTTTCCTGGGAGACTTTGGGTTCAGTCCATGTGAGGCCAGGGATTGAGGAGCTCAGGGCATGGTTGCAGGAAGGGGAGAGAGGGAGAGCTCAAGGCTCCATGCTTTGCCATCATGGAGTCGGGAAGGAGAAAGTAAGCAAGGGGAAGAGAGTACCTTATATAATCTCCAAGGCCACACCCGCAGGAACCCCTTCTTAGCAACCAACCCCTGCTTCCAGCATTGCTCCCTTGTTTCCATGAGGACTTGGGGGATATTCTAATTCCAAACCATGTCAGGGCCCCAGAAAAGAACACCAGCTTGAAGCCTTTTGGTTTGTAGTTGTGAGAACCAACTGGGAGGATAATGGATTTCTGCAGAGAGAATATGGGTGGAATGGGCTTCTAGAAAACTAGAAGGAAGTGGTAGCCAGAGGAATGGGATATGCCTAAATCACAGGAGTTGCAACTGGATGGGGCTTAGAAGGGGATTCTAGGAGAATTCACAGACATACTCAAGAGAAAATGATGCATCAGGCCCCCACCCAAAATATCTAACTACCTTACAAGTGCCTCATCAACCTTCTGTACTTCTTTCTTGTCTCCAAGGCACCAATCTTGGATAAGCCTGAAAGCCACAGCCAGTAAGGCTCTGTCTTGGAATGGGAAAGGGGCTGGGGGACTAAGGGAAAGAATTATCTCAATGAAGACCAAAATACTGACAAAATGGGGAACACAAAATTCATAGTTCAGAGTCTAGACTCTTATTCAACTTGCCATCACAATAGGATCTTCTATTTCTTAAGAGACATAGGGACTATCTGGGGTTTTCTACCTGTGGCAAAAAGAAAACTTTTTCCAATGTACAACTGTAAAAGGAACAGTGGAAGGAAAACTTAAACTTTGGTTCTTGTTCTATATCATAAGACATGCTTATCAAAGTACTGACTATTCTGGTGTCATTTGAACTCCACATTAACAAGCCCCAAAAAACCTCTCAGCACAGCCAAGTTACTTTCATTTCTCTGTCAAGATGGTTTTCTCCCCATCCCCTTACATGACGTTTATGTCTTCTCTCTCAGCTCAAATCTCCCACTTCTACCTCTTCCCACCACTTCACTTTTAGATGATGAACATATCCCTAACTTTGATACCCCAGAACCTCCAAGATGGTGGTGCCCCAACTTCTCACCATGAAACAGCCTGAATTGGCCCCATATTTTCCTTATACATCTGAAGAAGACACTTCCTCAAAAGGGTCATCCCTCTCCATCCTGAAATTAGCAGTCTCCCTCTTGCCTCAGCAGCCTCTCCCTCCTACTCATTCTACTGGTGCACAAACACACATTTTAAAAATCTTCCTGGGGCTCCATGTTATTTCCCAGCTATTTTTCCACTTCTCAGCTTCTCTTCATAATCCAGATTCTTGCAAAATTATTATTTACTTCATACCTACAATTTTCCACCTCCCACTTACTCCTCAACCACTCCACCATGGCTTCTGACCACTACCACTTTCTTTGAAATTGCTCAACAAGGCTGGGCGTGGTGGCGCACGCTTGTAATCCCAGTACTTTGGGAGGCGGAGACCGGAGGATCCGGGTTCGCGACCAGCCTCAGTGCGCAAGCGCACTCTCTCTCTCCTCTCTCTCTCTCTCTCTCTCCATGTCTCTCTCTCTCTCTCTACCTAGTGAGGCCCTCCGCAACTTTGTGAGACCCGGTTTCAAAATAAAGCATAAAAAAAATAGGGCCGGGGGTGTAACACGGAGGTAGACCGCCCCTGGGTTCAATCCCCGGTACCGCAAAAAAAAAAAAAAAAGAAATTGCTCAACAAGGTCACCAATGACTTCATCTTGTTAAGTCTAAGAGAGCCTTTTTGGATCATGGGATACATTATCTCAATATTACTCTTGACCTCCATGATTTCACAGTCCTAGCTTTCCTCCTGAGTTTCTAGCTGTTCCATCCTGTTCTCCTTTGCTCCCTCCTCCTCCTTCTACTTCACCTCTTCATCTGGGATTGTCTAGGGCTTGTGCCTGGGCCTTTGTATCTTTATTCACTGCTCTCTCTTTTTCTCTGTGTTAAATGTGTCTTTCTGTGGCTTTAAATGTCATCTGTGTATTGATAACTACCATATTTATACTTTCAGTCCAAATTTCTCCTGGAAAATTCAGACTTTTATATCCAGTTGCCCAGTTCACACCTGCACTTAGATGGGCTTGTGAAATTCTACTCATCCAAAATAAATGACTTAATCTTTACCTCCTCCTCCCAGACTATTTCTCTTTCACTCTTTCCATCTCAGTAAATGTCACCACCATTCAAAGAAAACGAGAACCTGAGAGTCATTTTGTATCTCTCCTTTCTCCTTATGTCCCATAGCCAATCTATGGGCTGGCAATTCTAAGCATATCTTGACTTGGTCCACTTCTCTCTATCTCTCCTATCACATATGGCTCACCTGGACTAGTACAACAGCCTCCTCATCACCCTCTAATTTTCCCTCTTACTTTTTGGCAAGCTACACTGTACACATTAGCAAAAGTGATTGTCCGACAATGTACACATCATCCCTGTTATGGTTTGGATCTGAAATGTCCCCCCAAAAGGTCATGTGTTGAAAGCATGGTCCCGAATATAGCAAGGATCAGAGGTGAGGCATGGCTGGAGGAAGTGGCTCACTGGAGGCATGGCCTTGAGAACTCTCTCTGTCTTTGGCTTCTTCCTATGTCTATGTCTGTCTGTCTGTCTGTCTGTCTCTCTCTCTCTTTCTATCCTTCCAGCTGTCATGAGTTAACCAGCCTTTCTCTGCCATACCTTGCTACCATGATGTTTCTGGAACTGGCCAGCTAGCCGTGACTGAGACTTCTGAAATCAAAAATCAAAATAAATCCTTCCTCCTCTAAGTTCTTCTTGTCAGGTATTTTGGCAATGAAAAATCTAACACAATCCCTGACCCCTCTCCACACACAGGAGGTCCCTCAATGCACTCAACAAATATCGTCTCCCTGCCATTAACTTCAACTCCTTGCTCCTGTGATGTGGTCACGCTGGCTAACTTCAGTTGCCTGAACATACTTCTCAGAGGCCTTCAATGTCTTTCTCTCTGACCTAAACACACTCAAAGTGCTCATCTCCAAACACAGGTGCTTCTGATGTTTAAGACTCAGCTCTCTCAGCCGGGCGTGGTGGCGCACGCTTGTAATCCCTGTACTTGGGAGGCTGAGACCGGAGGATCCGGGTTCGAGGCCAGCCTCAGCTACTTAGTGAGGCCCTCCACAATTTAGTGAGACCTGGTTTCAAAATAAAGAATAAAAAAATAGGGCTAGGGTGTAGCTCAGAGGTAGAATGCCCCTGGGTTCAATCCCAGTAGCACAAAACAAAACAGCTCTCTAATGCTTGGCTTCCTGGTGAGGCCTTCTCCCCTCACCCCATCAAGGCACTGCTCTCGCCACTGTGTCCTCATCATGTCTGTCAGAACTTACAAACATGGTCATGCATGTGTTTGCTCAGCTAGTCTTTTTCTTCAAGTTTTAAAAATGCAAAAACTATGACAATGTGTCCACCCACAAGGAAGACAACATCTAGCCTCCAGAAGTAACTCAATATGTGCAGAAGAATGTATTAATTTGGTAGCATAGCAACATGGCCATGATCTAAAGTTCATAAAATCTCCCAGATATTTTCTACGTAGAGCAATGATTTTATTGGGGCTCAGCTATTCCCCCAAAGAAATGGATCAAGCTAAAAGGTTTAACCACTGGAACAGGCCTTTGTTTAAAAGGATTTTAGGAAATCGCAACTGTTAAATGCCATGTTGTTTAGGGAAAACAAACAGGTACCTGATAAAAGAGAATATCCTAATATCCTCATTCCTGAATAGGGGATTCAACTTGAGTTGATGTTTACTTAAATTGTGCAACATTTCAGTTACTCATTACTTAGGTGAATGATGGTTTATGCAGACCCTGCACTACTTTCTTTGGAATTTAGATGGATCAAATGCTAGTTTGAGACTCTTGACATCAATTTATAGCTTGATCAATAACTATTCCATTAGCACCCTTTACAGGCATAGGCCTGCCCTCAACCAGCACTTCCCTATATTAACTCAACTCTCCACTTGGAAATGCCGCAAAGGCTGGGTTAACCCTAAGGAGCTTCGGCCTTCTTCTGGGGTTACACAGCCCTCCATTGTGGGCACAGGCCCAAGGTTGTTCCTTTCTTTCCCTAATCCATTTTCCAATGTTGGCTATGATTTTTGCCTTTTCTTCCTGTTGAAATGAAACTGTTTTTCTTCTTGGATAAATCACTGCAGTCAGCTAGGGCACATGCCAAAAGTAAATGATTTTGGTGTTCTATAAAGTAATGAAATTGACTTTTATAAAACCTTGAGATTGAAACTGACTTCTTTAAACTACATGCATTAAACCCATTTTATTACACAGTAATCAAACTACACAGATTCATAAGAGTGGGATAGAGTGGAGTGAATCCCAAGTCCTTAGTGGCTCCCACACATGTTAAACTACATGGCTTTTGTTTCAAATAAAATTCTTTTGGACATTGACTGTGGCCTCAGATTAGGTGCTTAGTTTTAAAAAAATGCTTAGAAGTGCACATCACATGCTTTTCATGTTATAGAAGCTTTAATTTAGTAAGGAATATTATGATATTTTCATTAGAATAAGTAACAAATGATATAAACATCAATTATCATAGTAAGAAAATTTGTAATGGACTGAGAATAAAATAGATTTTCTTCCTACATAACTTTAAAAAGGAAAGAATAGAAGAAAGGGAAGAATTTAAGGAGGAAGGGAGAAATGAAGGAAAGATGGAAAGAAGGAAGGAAGATTTGTTTCAAATAAATTCATTCTGTCTGGCTGACCATAGCATCCCTCTCTGATTATGGAGAGTACAAAGTGGTAAAATGAATACATTTGACCAAAATAAATGGCCAAAGTTGGAAGCAAAAGGAGGCTTAGAGACAAAGGAAGCTACTGACAGACTTGAATCTTTCTTGCATGAATACAGTAAACCCATGGAGAAAGTGAGTCTGGGTCCCACTCCTGGGACACAGCTTGATGCAATGGGAACAGCAGAGCAGGAGCCTCTGAGCCCTCTCCCTGCACACTTAGAGGGGGCTCCAGGGCACCTCCTTCACCAGGGCCATGCTCAGTGCACCAGTCACAGCCTCTGAAAACCCAAGACATCCCTCACCCCCTTCACCCTGCTCGGACAACTATTGGGGAGTCTCTCCCTCCATGGTCACCTGACAACAGACAGCCTCCTCTTTGTTTCTATGCTTAAGTCACCCTATTTTCAGGTACCTCTATCCCATGAACCACATCCTTTGGCAGTGCATGGACATCCCAGATGGTGCTTCCTGAATTGCATTTACATTTTTACAAAAGGAAGTTATTCCCAGAAAGTCAGAAAGATGCTTAATCCAAAGAGAAATGTGAGTTGCCTGTCATTAGAGCAGGTGTGGTCAGCCAGTGGACATCTTGAACCTGCACTGAAGCAGAGGGGCTTGATTTGTAATCTCGTGTTCCCAATAATTAAGGTTTAGAGAATTATGAGATGCTCCAAGAAATGAACCTAAAAATACAGTCTGCTTACTGAAAGTTAAACAAGCCTGCTTCCTCCTGTACATCTACTTCCTTTTAAGGGTTTAACATTTAGAGTTTTAGGAAGCCACCTAAAATGGAGCTCCAGGATTCTGATGTAAAACTTCTGTTCCCCAAATATACCCTGAAGTTATAACTAAGACTACCCTACTTGCCAAATAACAACAGCAAGTTCTCAGAGCTTAGGTGAGGTCCTCAAGGTCATTCAGTAGGATCGGAACCCATTATTTTTAATTCCTCGCTAGAGTTCCCTCAAATATATCATGTTGTCTCTCATCTTAGTATAGTTACATGGGTACAAAAATGTATGCATGTTTTTCAAATGTCAATAGCATGATTTAATTATGCACAAAAGTGTCCATATTTTCACCCAAGAAAAAGAGCACCCTGACTCTTTTGAGCTGAGCTGTTTCCACTCAAACAAAAGGGCTCCCTCCAAAGGCTCTAACCACTTCCTAACTGTAAACACCGTGCTGGCATCCAATTTCCTCTGCAAATGTATAAAGTACAAATGAAAAGTACATATGACCCCCTTAGATCCTTAATGGTTTTATAAATAGCATCTAGATTGATTTTATAGCAGCTCTTCAGAAGAGTTCACGTGGCCAAGTAGAATGCAGCAAAACCAGTTGGGAAGTGGCTGTTCATCGGGCCTGGAGTCTACATGGATGAATCACTCATCTCCACAGTCCCCTCACAGGGCACACAATTCACATTATGAACTGCTGTGTGACATGGACTTTGGGGGTAACTTTGAAGAGTTGACAGTGAGTATATTTAATCCATGAATTCCAAGGAATCCTGGAATTTGGAAGAAAGGAAAACATGTCAGGCATGGTAAGCCTGTTCTGTGCTTCTATCAATGTCATGAACTAAATTCACTTCATTGATGAAGATAACAATGTAATGACACTTTTTAAACTACACAAAGGGAGATGATCTCACTGTCACCTTCACTGTCTCATGTCCTAAATAAAGAACAAATGTTGAACTGGAAAGTATGGAAAACATTCTTAATGTTGCTCTTCATCCGCAAATGAATATTAGGTACAATCTTTACTAGAAAGGAAAAATACCGTTTGTTTTTGGAAAAGACAAAGGATGTAGTCTAAAATGAGGTTCTGCACATCAGCTCCTGGTAAAATAAACTAAGGAATTGTGCTACGTTCTTCATCATCTCTTGTAGGCATTAAAAAAAGCCCAAATAGCTACCTACTACCTATTTTTATCCAAACATTTGTATGGAGTCCACTTCAAGAAATGTCTGGATGAAAAATACAAGGGGCCCGATACTTTTTTCCTGTCTGAGTAATGCTGACACTGAGATCTGCTGATGTCCACTCCCTAGCAATACCAATGTTTAAGGAACATTATTTGTAAGGTATAAAGTAACATTCTCTACTTCAAAACCAAAAACAAAGAAAACCATGCTATAGTGAGTTTCTACACACATTTCTCATTGTACACTACAAAATTGTGTTGGTTTTGAAAAATGGGTCAAAATCTGCAGGATTTAGCTCCTCAAATATAAATCCAGGAATTTCTATTTGATCTAGGTAAGTGATCAAAGGTGAGTGATCCCTTCCAGGCTTGGGCTGCTCTACTATGATTAACAGTTGAGACCACTTTAATTTTCTTCCTGATTTTGCACTTTCAGCAATGTGACTATCACATAAAATTATCCTTTACATAAAAAGTAGGTAAATATAAACCACCAGTTGCCATTGAAAGTAATGAAAAATATTCAGAGAGCCCTCAGTCAGCCCTTTTTTTTTTTTTTTTTTTGCTGTTACAACAATCATCTCCCTGAAAAACAAGAAAAAATGACAAATATGGTCCAAAAGTGAGATCCCCAAGGCCCATAGCTTTTGGACCTCCCAGAAAATGCAAGCTTGGCCATGTGAAGGCCAATGTTCAAATAGTTGCCAAAATATCTGGGAGCCTCAGGAAGTTTCTTGAGCTGTTAAGGACTTGGAACCATTCAGCTCGTCCTATATTAAAACAGAATTCAGAATCCTTTTCTCAAATGAGGATCAAGTTGAAGATCAAGTTCTAGCACAGGGCACACAGCAAGTGCAGCTGATAATTTTCACTGTTTAGCACCCTTTGCAGGATCTCTGCAGCAATGATTTCCAAGCTCTGCAAACTGAAGCATCCTGGAACACACAGTAAATCACATAATTCACTGGCTGTTCTCTGAGGTACAGGCATGTACTTACAACAGTTAACTACTTCTTTTGAGGAAGTATCTGATAGAGGAAAATCTCTGGGCAGCTCATGCTCACTTCCTGTGTTTCACCTGTGCTCTGCTAGATATATGGGTAAACACAGAGAGCCATTTACAAATGTCATTTCATCTGTACCTGCCACAATAATTATCATTTCTGTCCTCTGAGTATATTAGTATTTCTTGCATTTTACCATATTTTAAATAATTTATGAAGTATTTTTCAGATTTGAGAATTTGGAAAAACAACAGAACTACTTACTAATCTTTTAAGTATATTCTAAATTACAAATCATGTGACTATTTCTTCATTTGGGAGATCCTTTTGTATAAGGCAGGAATCCTGGTCATTCCAAGTATCTTGACAGAATGAGGAACACACATACACACACACACACACACACACACACACACACACCCTTGTTTCCAAACAAATTCTAAAAGTGCTCACATGGTACTGTCTAAAATGACCAAATCTGCCAGGCATAGTGACATACACTTGTGATCCTAGTAGCTGGGAGGCTGAGACAGGAGTATCACGGGTTCAATGCCAGTCTTAGCAACTTAGTGAGGTCCTCCACAACCTAATGAGACCCTGTTTCCAACTAACAAATAAAATAGGGCTGGGGGTGTAGCTCAAGGTAGAATGCCCCCAGGTTCAATTCCCAGCATAAATAAATAAATTAATTAACTAATTAATTAATTTTAAAAATGACCAAATCTTTAAATATGCTGGACCTGGAAACATCTGATAGCAAACAAAAAATTATAGTTTTAGATTCCACTCAGTATTTTCATGAGAATTTCATCAACTTGAGTCATAACATTCCTCACAATGGCTCTGTCTCTGAACGCTGATCTTAAAATCTTAAACCTTGATACAATCTTCTATCCTTTCTGTTTTCCTCTTCCAAGTGCATTTGATCTTTGACTTCCTTAAGGTCCTGTAGTCCCCTGACCCCTCCTATTTATTCTTGCTTTGCTTTCCTTCTTGCTCTGTCTAGCTCGGAGCTGTTACAAAGACCTGATCCTGAGTCAACCCACTACCTTTTTCCTTCAGCCCTGGGGCTGGGCTGCTGAGGTCTTCTGGAGAAAGACACAACCCATGTATCAAATGTCACAAGCTGTACAGTGTTTGAGCCCCAGTGCAGCTGTGGAGGGTGTCTTTCTATGCTGCTCAGCAATGCTTCACACATCCCTACAACCATCCTATCCACTCACTTCTCTCTGTCCAGCTCTACCCCTTCATTTTTCATTTAGCCACAGTGAATTTCATGGCTAATGGTTTAGCTATAAGAACCCTCTATCTCCTGATGGGTTTTGTATTATTATCTTCCTCTATGATTATATCTTCAAATATACCTCCACTGCTGGGTCATTCAGTTCAAACTTCTAAGAACACTCAAATCTTCTCCTTCTTAAAAAAAATAACAATGGTCAAAACACTGCCTTGAATTTGCATCCTCTACTTTCTACCATTCACTCATTTATTCACATATTTCTAGTCCCTACCTCTCTATTTTCTCAAGTTCACATTCCTTCCCTAGCCAAAATTCTTTAAAATTGCCTAAGTGTCCATCATCTGTATTTCTCTCTTTTCTGTTAATTGTGTGACCAAATGCAGTCCCCTGCCATGCCTCTATGAAGCATCTTTTATAAACAGCCCAGTGATGGGCCTTTCCCAGCACTTACCTCTTCATGGAATGATTGGCTATCCTCTCCTGTTGACAGTCTCTCCTCCCTTGGCTTCACTAGATGATGCTGTCCCATCCAGCCATTTTATTATTCTTCTCCTTTTTAAAATTTAAATTTCTCAGAATTCGGTTCTCTTCCTTAATCTCTTTCCAATCCACACTCTGATCTCGAGTTATCCCAGTTATACATTCAGCCTCTTATCTAAGTTAGCTTAGATGTAAATTTCACACTGATCACTTGATTCAATGGGTCACTATAAATGCCACACAGACACCTCATATATATATATACCTGAATTCCTAATCTCCCCCAAACTAGCTGCATATGTATTCTTTATCACTTCAAAATGGCACCACATCTTTTCACTCAAACCAGAAACCAAAGACCCAACTATGGACTCATGTTCCTATCACCACATTTATCCACCAGATCTCATTATATAGTTCTAAAAAGTGCTTTCCCTTCTCTTCACCAACTCTTGATTGATTCTATTCTATTTACCACCAATGCCATGGCCATAGTTTAGAGTCCTGATAATCTTCTTCATGGACCAACATAGTGGTTTCAACTCCATATCTTCGTTCTAGTTATTTCATCAACTCTACTCAATCCACCCTCTGCATACTGACAGATTCTAAAGATAAATCCAATCATTTAACTGTATTGACAAGTAAGTACACATACACACACTTCTGAAACTAAAAATTAAAGCCAAAATTAATGGATAGGATTATATTTCAGTGTTCTTAAAACTGAACTGTGATCTTCTAGTGAGTTTCGAATCAAGTTAATGGGTTGCAACAAGCATTAAAAGAATATGAAATAGAATAGGATAGATAATATCCAAAGTATAGATAATATGCAAAGTATAATGATAAACTTATGATCTTTTATTTTTTGCCTACTCCTATAAAATGTATATTTATAGATATGTACATTATAGACTACAGTGAAATATGCACTTTTTTACTGTAAAATGTGAGCACTTAATTATCCCACTAACCACATTAAAAAATAAAATTAAATCTAGTTTTAATAACATATTTTAACTCCCTACATTCAAAACATAATTTCAAAATGTAATGAATAAAAGATGTTATATTATTTTTGCACTAAATCCTTGAAATCTGGTATGCATGTTACACTTAAAGCACACTTTAATTCAGATACCACATTTCAAGTGCCCTATAGCCACAGACCATTAATGACCACTGTCTAATAAAGCAGTTTGAGATACATGGTTAACTACCTAAATAATCCATTCTTCTTTATATCTTCATGCCTTTGCACTTCTATTCCCTAAGCCTCGAATCCCCTTCAGTTGTACTATTTTATTTTTATTTATTTATTTATTTTTGCAGTACCGGGGATTGAACCCAGAGGTGTTTTTACCTCCAAGCTACACCCCTGGCCCTATTTTTTATACTTTATTTTGAAATCGGGTCTCATGAAGTTGTGGAGAGCCTCACTAAGTAGCTGAGGCTGGCCACGAGCCCAGATCCTCCGGTCTCAGCCTCCCAAGTACTGGGATTACAAGTGTGCACCACCACACCCGGCTATTTTTAAATCCATCAAGTAAATTCCTACTCACCTTTCTATACTTAACTCAAAGGCCACATCTACAGGAAACTTCCCTGGCTCTCTAAGGCCAAGTCAAGGTCCCTTCTCCAGGGTCCCAGGACAAAATGCTCCTAAGCAAACAATACTTCATGGCAAGTGTCCTTTTACATGTTGCCTTAACAACGCAAAACGGGAGCTTCTTGAAGGCAATGAATGTAGAACTTTGCACAGTTATTGCTGCACAGAGGGTTTTCAGTGAAAACTTGCCAAATATATTAAAAATTCTAGATTCTCAATATGGGAAACTTATGGAAGGATCTAGAGGATACATAATCATAATTTGAACTAAAAACCTTTATCCCCAACACTGATAGGTTCGTGTTTCTACCAAAAAAGAAAAGTAGGTTGAAGCCATTCCTTGTAGGATTTGCCATTTTGTGGTATTTATGTTGTTACTGATGGGAAGAGTTGCTATCTGAATCAGTAGCTACTTCTTGGAGGCTGGTGGGCAGCCCTTTCCTGATTTGCAGAAGGTGCTTTCTTGGGCAGCATACCTCACCACTCAAGGCAGGACCAGATCAAACCACTCAAGGCAGAACCAGATTAAACCACTATAAAAGGTTTTCATTACTAAAACCTCCAACAAAACTAACACAGTTTCCCTTTCAAATTGCTCAAAGAAAAGAAAAGTCTCCCAGTTGAAAGCTTTTCCTGCCCACTCTAAACCCTGTTGCTGCATCAACCCCCTCCTGTCTGGATCTCAGGAGAGCTACAGAAGAGCTTACCACAAGACCCAAGAAAAGAACCTGCTTATGCTTCAGTAACAGCATTAAATCACCTTTGAGTCTTCTCTTCTCCAGGGTAAACAATCCAAATTTCTTTAGCCTTCCTCTATAGATCTTATTTTACAAGGTTTTAATTACCATTTCCAGTGAAGATTCTCCAAGTTCCTCTGTCCTGCTGCTGCTGTACAGCTGAGCACTGCTGACAGCTGTGTGTGCTGAGTACCACCCTGCCACTCCATCCTCACTGAGAAGAGCATCCCTTTATATTATGTAACACCCTCACAACAACTGGAATATGAATGAGCATGATGGTAACTCTTGAAATCAAGAGTTATTTGTATTTCATCTAAATTTCCCACTACTTACAATCAATAAAATATGAGAGAGCAATGATTACGGTTCCAACAGAATGAGTGGCATTTTATGCTTTCATATTTCTCATCTCATATTATGGGAAATGACTATTTAGATGAGTAGTAGTAGAAAGGATACTGCTCATATTTTTTAATGTTTACTGTGTGCCAGGTAATATTCAACACATTATAAGTTGACTCTTTAGGTAAAACAAATGAAATAGACATTATTATTATTATTATTATTATTATTATTATTATGACTTTGCCAACAAGAAAAGAGCCACAAAAAGATTGAACTTGACCTAAGTTACTTGGTTAGTGAATAGTAGAGCAGACAATAACACAAAACTACAACTTAAAAACATCATTTTTTTTCTGCATGTTTATATTTACAGTTACTTTTCATCTGTGGCCTGTGGCAATGACTTTCCACTTTTGGTAACAGTATAAGTTTCATTTTTAAATTAATTGGATTACACAGTAAGTTGATTTTATGACATATATAAAAAATACAATGGTAGATGGAAATGAGAGCGTGCAAATGATTGAGAGCGTGCAAATGATTGATCTTTAAGAGGGGGATGATGGAGAGTTAATCCGCTCTTACTAAGATGAAAACCTAAATCCTTAAAGGCTTACAGCATTCTATTCTGTGACTGGAAATAGCCCGCAGAGTCAATTGCCTATTCCATCTCTGAATACAGGAAATCCTTGCATGTACATCCTAACAGAGATGGGAATCTATCCCTCTGGGTAAGACATGAATCTGGTATATAGAGCCAGCCTTCATGTTTTGTAGTTAACCATGAAGAAAGCTTTATATGAATTTACTTTCCCAGCTGCAGAGAAGCCCTTGGAAGTTTGAAGTTGTTTTTCCCCAAGGTACTGAATTGCTTCAAACATATTTAATAAAAATCCACATCTTTTTCAACCTTCTTCTTGTTCCCAGATTTACTCAGAGCCTACCAAAAAAAAGTCTACAGCAAATATTGCTATGAGAATCAATCTTTGAATACCAGTGTGATATTGTTGGGAAGGAGCCACAGTCATATTTGATATTTTGTTCCAACTTCTTGACTTAAAGACATCTCCAGAAAATATTAGCCTACCTAATATCTGTAAAGCCTTCTAAGAATGTGTATATATATATATATATATACACATTTCAATTAAGAACTTATAAACCTCAAAAGAGAATATAATATATAAAATTAAAGAAGCCAATGTGATTTCATAGATCTAGTCATTCATCATTAATTTTAAGATGTGTAATAATTCTTTTATCAACCCATCTATCCATTTATGAATGTTCACAGTATTAGGTCTGTTATAGGGCTTATATAAAGGAGAGAGAGTTTCTGTTTTCAAAGACCTTAAATCTGTATCAATCTATTGGATTCTTAAAGGTGAATAAAGAAATTATTAACCAGGAAGGAGGTGATAGAACTTTCACTCTATGTTCCTACAAATATCCTTTTGGACTTAATTTTGAAAAAATAGAACTTCTAAATTGTGAGTGGTAAAAGAAACAGCCACAAAGCTCATGTAAACTGAGTTCTCAAATTCCAAGTGGCTGTAAATGGCTACTGTCAACTTACAGCTGGAGAGGCTGGGAACCACCTGAGATGGACGAGGTAAACATTTTGCAGATGTCTCCATGCACATCCCTGAAGACTACATCGATCACTCCACTGCACCCCAATATGCACAACCTTCTCCTTGCTCTTTTGAATAAAGAATCCCATCCAGCTGCACACTCCCAGGGGGGAAGATTGAGACAGCTCAGTGTACTTCTTAGATCTACAACTTGCTTGTTTAGAAAGTGGGTTTCCATATGGAGCTACAGCAGGGACATCTGTGTTTACCTATGTATGTTTTCTGAACTCCAAAAAAGGGAGGAGCTTCATGAAAATGTACAAGATGCCATAAATGGGGGCAGAGACTACAGGCAATGGAGGAGGTAACACATGAGTCCTGTGATTGCTGATTCAGAACCTGCATGGAAATCAGAACCCTGGCTCTGATGCAGAACATCCACTCATGAAGGAAGTGCAGAGCCAAATGTCTTGGCAATGGTGAGGGGAATAAGCTGCAAGAAAAGAGGGTGTTTTGTGACAGCCAAGTCACTCAATCCAGAGCACTCTGAGCATGGGCATAAACTTAAAAGATGATTCTAGTTTACTTTTTCTAGTTATTTTATTTAAATGAACAAAATCAAAGTACACAGTCCATGTGGACTATTCAGGAACTCTTCCTCATGGCACAGAAACCAAGACTTAGTGTGCTGTCCTGGGTTCTCCCTTCCATTCTAACATGTCCCCATCAACAAGCCCTTTCCCGAGTTGGCTTCACTCACATAGAGAGCACTGAATATGCCTGTTTTGAACATGTCATGTCCCTGTGGCCTCTTCCAGGACTGAAAATGAAAACCTCACAAACATGTTTAGATAAAAGAGAAAATAGATTTAAGAACATAATTTTCTTAAGAATATAATATTTTCCTCCTGGGTACTAAAGGCTGCCTTTAGAAAACTCTTACAAAATAAAAGAGTGGACACACCAACTATTTTTAAAAAATATGAAAACTTATGTAATAGGAATACACTATATTCCTTGAATTTATTTAATAAAGTGAATTTTTCTTGGCATAATTCACTATGCAAAATAGTTTCTTTTCAACAATCTAAGGAACAAAATGATACTAAATTTAAGGAAATTAGAAAACCAAAGAAGAAACAATGTTTACAAGTATCTGTTTAATGGAAGGTTTCATCAAAGCATAAATCATAGGAAAAAAATTGAAAATCACTTAAGTAGCATTTTTTAAGCCATTAGAATTTTTTCTCAGTGCCATCACTATATACCCCACAGACTGAATGCATAAAATGCAATTATTCAATTAGGCACTTTACATTTTTAGAATCATGGGTAATTCCTTAATTCCAAATATTTATGTTATGACTATTCTCCTTACAGACTATCAAAAGTGATTTCTTGGGGGTAAGGGTATGAGTCAGTGGAGGAGGGGTGCTTAGCATAGTCTAGGCCCTAGCATGATCTGGGTCTTAGGCATGGTTCAACACCAAGCACACCTCCATACACACACGAGATTTATTATTTCTCTTACAAATTACCAATTTTCTTCTTCAACCCACCTACAACTAAGGGTAGATTTTTCAAAACATATTAGGTAGGGTACATATGGCAAATGTTAAATAAGTATCTGCTAAATAAAAGGATAATTATTGTACAACTTCCTTCATTATAGTTATTTTCATTCTATTATTAAACACATATCTGTTATATTTATTATGGATACTCAGTACCAACAGCATCCAAGTACATTCCATGGTGTTCTGCAAACTATTTTAATGTTCAGTAACTCAATAATTTTAACTCAACAGCAAACTGACTTTCCTTTATCTGAAAAGACTTGCATAAAAGGAACATCTTTTCATTATATATACAAGTCAATCTCACCATTTTTAATCAGAAGAAAATGTTGTAAATCTGAAGTGTTACAGAAATGGAATCACTAGGTTGAAATATTCTGAAAATAAAGATGAGTTATTTTATGTTGTCCTAAATTACCAGATTTTTTTGAGGCCTATCTTAGTCATATCTCCTTAGGGAACTTATGTGGTCCATAAAACATCCATTCTTTCTGTTCTTAAAAATCCACCACTGAGCATGAATATGCTACTAAACCAGCAGATTGGATTACTGCATGAAGTTTGTGGTTGGCACCAACTCAGTTCTCTGTAACGTGCACTTCCTTGGTTCTGTCTCAAATCAAACACTGTATAGCCTTTTGCTGATCTTCAGATTCTGTGCTCAGTCATTTCTACACTGAAAACTGGAGATGCATACAAAGCATTTCTATTATTGGAGATTCTGATACTGCTAGTTAACTTTATCTATTGCACCAATTCGACTAGGCTGACCACAAACTGATCTCTTTGCAATACAAAAAAAAAAGAATGATTTATGAAAGACAGAGAAGTAGAACTTGTTTCAAATGACGTGACACCAAGCTCAGACAGATTCATTTCAATGAGTACTGAATGCAGTGAGTACAGTACACATAGTGTGATCCCATCTTTTCTGGGCACCTACCCTGATCCTTGTTGAGGAAACAAGTTTTGTTCATATGAAACAGTTAGAGCCCAGTTTCAACCCACATGTAAAGGACATAGCACACTCTTGTTTTATATCTAGAGTACTCTGTGGTTTTCAGGGACAATCGCACATATATTATTCTTGCTTGAGCTTCTAGGTAATTTGGTGGCATAGTCAGGGAAAGAGTTAATAGCATCACTTTATATGGGAGTAAACTGAGGCTACCATGGTTTGTGGTAGAAGCAAATAAATATCATAAAAAGTTATTAATCAATGGGAAACAAAGACTACATGAAAGAAAACCTATCTGATCCTAACCATCTGAGCATTTCATAAGCACTTTTGCTCAGTAGTTGGCTATGCCACCCTTAGAGATGCTAAATGACCTATCTAATATCACACAACTAGTTAGGTGAAACTTTTTAGATTTGATCAAGATGTTATGAAAATAAGTCATGGCTTACTTTTATCCCTCTCATCATCTGCCTTCAGAGGTACAGAATTTAGATTTTTCTCACCAAAAAAAAAAAAGGAAACTCTTCACTTTTAGGATATAAGGACACTGAAATTCTCATTACAAAAGAGTTTGAGTTATAGAAAATTGCTGTTATTAACAGATATTATTATGCATAGTTCAATTTCAGTTACCTTTTTAGTTAGATGATTGCATCATCTGTTTAACATCTGTGATAAGGAAAGAAAAAGGAGAAAAAAAAGTATTGGCCTTCACTGACATTTTGTGACTCAGCAAGGACAAGCCAAAGAGTTAATAAGGTAATATGTATATATATTAAATACACAAAAATGTTAGCAATGGCATTGATTCTTAACATAAAAAAGTTATGAAGCATATTCTAAGCATATAAACAGAAGACCTGAGAGTTTCTAAAAGTTAGGGGTGGGGATGGTAAAAATTATTATTGAGATAACCTGACTAAAATCAGTAGGGTAGACATGTCAGAAGAGAAAATAAAAGATTTTTTTAAGCAGGGAGAGTATAATAAGAAATAAATGACAGGCATTTCTTGTTTCTTTGCCAAATTTCTATAGGCAGTTTACTGAAGTAGTTTTGTGTTTCATCTTGCCCAACATGTCAGAAGCTGAAGCTGGTAATAAGGATAATCATAAACACTGTGACCCTCAATGGACAGAAGCCAGATTCTTACACATTTTTGAAAGGAAGAAAACAAAATATTGCAAGTGGCTTATCCCATAGGGTCATTTTATGGATTATCTGAGTTACATACAACAGTAACTGAATAGACCTGCAACAAACATTTACATGAACCCACAGGTGGAAAGTCACTGTAAATACAAATATTTGACCTAGGTTAAAGGATTAAACATATACCCTGAAGTGAAAGCAAGTGTAAAGTAGAGTATATGGAATGCTATCACTTGCACTTAAAAAATACACACTCATATATATGGAATGCAAGTGTGTGTATAAGCACATATAAGCATAAACCAACTCTAGAAGGACACATAAGTCATGATAGTGTTTGATTCCAAGGAGGTAAATTGGGTGTATAGAGGTCAACAGAGAAAGGGTATACTCATCATACTATTTTGTACCTCTTACATTTTGTTCTATGGGATTGCATTACCTGCTCAATAAATAAATAAAATAGAAGCTGTTTTGAAGTAAAAAGGGACTTGTTATGAACTTTTGAGTTATTAAAAATATTTGAACATAAAAAGAATTTTAAAGGGTACTGAAATAAGATTTATAATACAGACTGAAAAGCTAGACATTTTTATATTTTATTTAATTCCAGATTGTAATGCTTCAAAATTTAATGAGCTGAGGTAAAAATCTACTTTTATGGATTAAAAAGAATAAACACATGGGCTACACAAACATCCTTATTAAGATTTCACAAGGTCAAGAATAATCATTTAAAGGAGACCTGGTACTTGTGTACTTGTCCTTGAACCTAATGTCATGTTAGTGCACACGAGTATGTTGTGTGTTTATAAAACCACCCATTTCTTTATCATCATCTGTGAGAAAAAAATTTCCATTTTTCCCTAATGTCTATGAAAGTTGTGCCATAAATCTTATGGTAATGTAGATCATATAGACGAAAATATTACCGAGTTTGAATCTACCAGTTTACATATCACATTTCCCCCACTATGTTAAGAGATGGCAACTTTGTACACATTCAAAAATTTCATAAAACATATGATGCCAAATTAGTACCAGAAAAGACTCAACAAAAACTGACCATCAGTTTAGCTTTAGCTTAATTCTACACATATATCCTGAGCATCATCAAGACCGCAGTTCTTTGCTATCGCTGAAGAATGCAAAGGTGGCATGAACCGTACCTTTGCAAGGAGCTCCGGGAGTAAAACAAACTTATTCAGGAGAGACTGTGATTAGTGTCACATTGGATACACAGGAGTATGTGTTTGTGATACCCTGCAAAATCAGTGGAACATAGAATTTGGTAGAACTCAGAGATATCTGAAAACAAGGAAGTGAAGAAGGGCAAGGTAGTAGGTAGGGCCAAAGTAGCAGGGGTTAATCGTAAGTAATCATTAAGTCCATGTGACCATGTAGATTTAAATAAAATGTGCTCTTACAATTGGCAAATTTTATCCCAATGTTGAAATGCAGAAATCTCCTTGAAATTTCTAAGCATTGCAAGTTTCCAACTTGGAAGTGCACGTGGGGTTGGCAGAGTAATTTGTTAGAAACTTAAAATTGGCAGTTATAGCTGTAGTTTCTTTTGCTGGGATTGTTCTTGTAAAAGATTTATGAGAGGCAAATGCTCCTCTTTGGCTTATTCATAAAAGAAAATAGAAGAAATGTTGTCTGTACACAATAGATGTACAAAATTGTTTTAATATAGTCTGTGCATTCAATGTAAGGACAAAGTGAGTTTTCTGTTTTAGAAAGGATCAATGAGACTCATTTCATGGGTCAAGGTATGGGATTTTACACAATTTGCCAGTATTTATATTGTATCACTAAAATTCCACTCACCCCTAAATCCTCATTTATAGTTATAAATGTTTACTATGCTGGGATATTTATTCTGCAATGTAACAAATGGTATACATACTAATGAGATGTAGTATTTTATCTTCAATGGTAATCTTATGATTAGGCAAAACTAAAGTAAATAAGGCAGTTATATCTTAAAGATTTCCAGGAAGGTAGTGTGCCCATGTAGTCTCTTCTTTGGATCAAAATCTTATTTTCAGGCACCAAGCAAAAAGATTCATCTGACATCTGGCAGGCCACTCTCTAGTGATGAGAGGGTTTTATCTGCTGATTTGTAATTAAAATGATTGGACTCAGATTGTTAATGGTATAAAAACTGAAAGAATATTCTTGATTACCATTCTAAACATTCTTGCATTCTTGAACTATTCCTCCATTTATTCACTTTTCCAATTATCCATTCTTCCACCCATTCTTTCAGCAGATGTTTACTTCAACACTTCTATATTCCATACATTGTGCTAGGTACTGAAGAAATAAGAAACAAGGAAGCAGGTTTCCCTGGCCTTATAAATTACAGCCTAGCCCAAGAAACAAGGATAAACCACCAACCAGAGAGCGACACAATCACAGTTGGGACAAGGACTCTAAGGAAGAAATACTGTATACAATTGTCATGGATAATGTGGGGACCTAAGCAAGACTAGGGGTTCAAGGAAGATGGACTCCCTGAATAAGTGACATTAAAACTCAATCCTGAGGAATAAGAATTAGCCAGATGAAGAGTGCAGGAAAGACCATTACCAGGAGAAGGAATGGCATGTATAAAGGGTCTGAGACAGAGAAGACTTGGTGAGTTCAGCAGGTAGGGTTGGCACCCAGAGATCATGAGAAGCCCCAGGCACTTGGAGGCTGTGACTTTGGACTGGGCCAGGATGATACAGAACCTATAGGCCATAGGCAGGTCAAAACCAGACACTCACTTTAAAAAAGATAAATCTAATCGCCATGGCAGGGAACCAGGAAATTTGCAAATTCCTCCCCAGTGGACTTTCCTGGATCTTCAATAGTGCTTTATGAATATGCTTCTGACAATAGTGTTAGGAGAACAGTTTTTTTTTAAACACATTTATTTTTTCATACA
This sequence comes from Glis glis, assembly GCA_004027185.1. Taxonomy (NCBI): domain Eukaryota; kingdom Metazoa; phylum Chordata; class Mammalia; order Rodentia; family Gliridae; genus Glis; species Glis glis. The sequence continues at coordinate 24,540 of PVJS01010029.1, read as the reverse complement.
AAATATTTATAAAACCATTCCTTAGGCTAATGTCCCATAACCAACTTCCCAAAAATGAGTGATTAGGGAAATAGTTAAGTTTCCTCTTAAGCTATTTCTAGAAGATGTTCCATTGTGGAGAGAAAAATCATCTGACACAACACTACACATCAGTCCCACACACAGAAAAACTAGGTGAACGGTAATTCTTTGAAGTGGAGAATTCAAAGTCCATGATCTCTACAGCTATTGAAAAGACCACATCCTACAGAGGCTGCCCCTGCCTGCCAGGGGGCAGGTTTCCAATTGATTGACCCAAAGTTCTCTGTACCAGGACAATGTGAAGTCTATCTGGAGAGTTTCCAGATGCCTTTGAAACTCTTCCATCCTGAGAAATCCCTGGTTGGTTGAAGGGAACATCAGACAATATTGTTTGCTTTCTTCTGCCATCCTGACCAGGTTTAATATTTTAAGATTCCAATGTTGAAGGAAACATGCAAAGGGAGACAAGTGAAAAGCAGGGAAGAGGAACCAAGAGAGGACTTGGAATAACCTGTGAGCAGAGAAGTTGAGCAGAAGCCCAGAGGAAGTCGCCCTGTGAGTCTGGAGAATGTGCGAGATGAAAGGCAGCAGCATTTCCCCACTGGCTCTACCTGGAGGGTCTTAAAGCTTAGCCATGTGTTTGTGCACTTAAGTCTCCTCCTCTTGGCCAGTTACCATGCTCTGAACTGCTTGCCATGGTGAGATTTGTAGTTTTCAACTATCTAAGTCTCTTTTTATTGTCTCTTTTTTGCTCCCTACCTCCCACAGAATATACCGTGCCAACAAATTACCCGCTGCCTTGTTTATATGGAGAACGCGTGAGGAAGTGCCCAGCAGGTCACCCTCTGAACGTGGAATTACTCATCTGCTTTCCGGAGCAGAGCTGTGGGTAACATTAACCTCTGAGCTGTGGCTCAGGAGCCCTGGTTGAGCCAACACTGAGCAGCCAAGGATGTGAAACCAGCTCTTGTCCAGGGCAGCACACACTCCATGAATCCAAGCCTGCTGCCCTCATCACAAAAGAAGAAATTCACATTTCCTCACTATAAGCTGTCTTTCCATACCAACATTTCATAACTTTGAAACCCCCATTTTGTTTTGTTTTGTTTTTCTGCTTTTATAAAGTATCAGACTCTTTTCTCATAGTGATAGTTTAGGAAAGGGGCAGAGGAAGAGAGAAGGCCTGTTACCCTTCCTAAAAATCTGAAGCCTCTTTCCCTCATTGGGTGAAATGTGGAGCAGAGACCCATGAATCATACAGCAGATCCTAGGAAAGTATTTTTGCCCATGGTTATCTGGTCAATTGCTCAGGCAGTAAAATTAATTCAAATTAACGAGTGTGCTTTTAAATTTTTTTAAAACTAAACATGAAAGCATAGTTAATATCTGACTGCCCCCACAAGGGACTCGAGCCCATATTTTGAATATCAAACCCTGTCAGGATGGCAAATTAATGACTTGGACTTGTAAAATCTAGGAAATTTAAACCAAAGCCAGAGCTCCATTCTAATTTACCTCATTATTCTTCTCTATCGTAAATATCCTAACCTGCTGCAGGCATGTGCAGATTCAATGATTTTATGTGGCACACGCTCTAAGATGAAACACCCCAACAATTAGGTGATGTGTGGATGATGTGTGTACTTATGACTCCTTGTGGTTCTTACTTTGAAAGACATTGTGGAATTTTAGAAGGGAACTATAGAAAAGCAAAAATCCCGTTGGTCTTTGTACATGTATTAAGCATTTAATGTACTGACATTCAAGTGGGTCTTAGGGGCTTATTTATAGTTTATAGAAGGGCTTTTAGACTTGCCTTTATAGTTTTCATGAAAAAACTTTAATCCACAAAAGCACAATGAGACTGACCCTACTTTTACACACTTCCTTTGACGGGCCTGTGGCAGCTCTTACTACATGGAGAAAAGGTAACACAAGTAAGATGATTATAAACAAATGCTTTGAAAACAGAGCCAATAAACTGGTCCGTTTTTGTAAGGCCCAAAGTCTTATGTTTTACAACTTGGTCTGTAAGAATAGCTACGCAGCTGCTTTTACTAAAATGACTATGAATAGGTGCTAAAAAGAACACTGGCACTACTTTAGCATTTTGGTTGAGATAGCAAGTCCTGTAATTTTATCTTGCTCTTTTAGGAACACTGCTAAGTAGAGGCCATGTGCATGCCACGGTCCATTCATAGAACGCACAGTGCTGGGATGAGCCGCATGAGCTGGGTCACCTGGTGCTGGCCAGCCACACTGCTGTGTAGCCTACACCTTCCAGGGCACCACCCCACCCCCTGAGCTCTGGCAGTGCCAGCTGGGATGGAACGCATGCCCTGACATCAAAATAAGTGTCCTTCAGATCTTTGTGAGAAGTTCCAAGTAAACAGTTGGACTAATTTGGTTACTATTTTTATGAAAGAATGATTTTAAAAATGCTTCCTTAAGTAAAAAAGAATCAAATAAAAAAAGACTTCCACATATTACAAAGTACTCCCTACCCCAGAACAAGATCAATTTCTAGATTTATCCACAGTTTTCCAAGCATCGATATGTACAGAACTATATAGTTGCTGAAAAGATAACTGATAAAAAGGGTTTTTAAAAAAATATCAATCTACATGCAAACCTCAACTCTTAATCGCTGAGGGACCATGAAAAAGTCCCCTTAACCTTTCTGAGTTTCAAAGTCCCTTTCTCACACGCCGGGCGTGGTGGCGCAAGCTTGTAATCCTAGTACTTGGGAGGCTGAGACCGGAGGATCCGGGTTCGCGGCCAGCCTCAGCTACTTAGTGAGGTCCTCCGCAACTTCGTGAGACCCGGTTTCAAAATAAAGTATAAAAAATAGGGCTGGGGGTGTAGCTCGGAGGTAGAATGCCCCTGGGTTCAATCCCCAGTACCGCGGGGAAAAAAAAGTCCCTTTCTCCATTAATTGGAGATTACACAGAGCCCTCTACCACCCTCAAGAGTAGGTGGAATAAGTCAATAAGAAAATATGTGCACCTAGTATACCAGCACCTAGAATATAAGATTTAATCAATCTTTTTACTATTTACTACTAGATGGAAGTACTAAACATATATATGTATGTATAGAAAAATGGAAGACTGTAATCCAAAATATTAATATAGGTTTTCTCCTGGAGGTAGGATTGCACGTGACTTTATTCTTTGGGTTTTTCCATAGTTTCTCAGTTTTCTACGGTGTGTGTGTGTGTGTGTGTGCATGTGTGTGTGTGTGTGTCTCTGTGCGCGTGCACTCGCGCATGCGCACACACATATACACATCTCTTGTGTAACCAGAATAAAAACACTTTATAAAAGATGTGGATAAATAACTTCTCTTACAAATAAATATCTGTGTCCTTTATACTGGTAACTGTACAGGCTACCAAAATATTGTGGAAAAAGAACAGTACTTTTAACACCACCAGAACATTGACCTAAATGTCTTCAATAGCAAAAACTCACACCAACAGTTACAGAAAAAAAGAAAATACTTTCACTTCAAAAAACTCTGAAAACTGTTAGGACTTTGAAAACACAGATCAGAATAACTAGGGTCTTGCTCATGTTATATTCTTGAAGCCTAATCAGAGCCTGGTACACTGTAAGTGCTGAGTGAATATTTATTCAAATAATTAATATGTGAGCTGGGCGTGGTGGCGCACGCTTGTAATCCCAGTACTTGGGAGGCTGAGACCGGAGGATCCGGGTTCGCGGCCAGCCTCAGCTACTTAGTGAGGCCCTCCGCAACTTCGTGAGACTTGGTTTCAAAATAAAGTACAAAAAATAGGGCCGGGGGTGTAGCTCGTAGGTAAAACGTCCCTGGGTTCAATCCCCGGTACCGCAAAAAAAAAAAATTAATATGTGAATGTAAGATCAGAGTGATGGATAATCATAATGGCTTTTAGGGTTTATGTTTTGTTTGTTAACAAAAAGACTGAGAAAAGCAATGGTAAAGAATATATTCAGAATGAAAAAAATGATTTACAGTTAAGAAGGTAGAATATATTATATGATTATTATAATAAACAATTTTCATGAAATCAAGAGTATGTCCCTTGTTTTAAAAAAATTAAGAGAGTATCACGTATGAAACATATTGAACCAATTTTATTATAATTTTTTGAAATAAATTCATCTCTTCACTCTGAAAGAGCATGAAAAATTGTTACTGTCCAAGAGGACTTCTTTTTTGAAAATAAAAATACAATATAATGAGCAATGACAGAGATGTCTCCTCCCTCTCTCCTGTCCTCTTTGTGTCATTAGAAGACCAAGGACAAAACCCAGAGCAGACCTTAGCCCAGATGTGACAGTCCCACTTGAAGATCCTTCTCCTTGAAGTTGAATCTGTGCCTCTGGCAAGATGTCCCCCAGCTCTGACATCCCACTTCCCCAGAGAAGCACAAGAACAGAGCCTAATGCCTCCATTCCTTCAGCTTTCTGGTTTTGGTTTTGACCTAGTTTTACCACGGCAAGTATCAACAAAACAAATTTGAGGAGACATAACTGAAAAAATCTTGAAGAAAGACAGCCCATTTTCAAATTAGAGTCCCATGTTCACAAACATTGGCTCCTGAAAAAGATGGTAACCACAAGGTTGTTGAGCTGGTTTCATTTGGTTGGTACTAATGCTAGTATTTTTCAAAAGGTTCAGGGAATTTCTTGCTCAGACTTCCAAAAATGTGTCACCCAACCCCCACCCCAGTATAAAACACAACTAGGTTAACTAAGAAACAATGTAAAAAAAAAGACTTCAAAAGTGCTGCCTTTGTTAATACAATTTCTATTGTACACAACTGCTTTATGTCATCCTCTTTAATCCTCAAGTCAAGACTGCAAGGGTTCTTACTGACCTCATGTTCCAGCCCAGAGAATCAGGCACAGAGCTGTCAGGTAGCCTGATCAGCATCATGGAGCCATCAAGCACAAGGCTGGAAGTGTAGGCCAAGCTAGACTGACCCCAAAGTGTTAATATCAGCAAATTTGTCACACTGAGACCTCTGTCTGAAGCATTCTCCTCCATCTCTCCATGGACCTGACACTTCTTCATCCTTTCTTTGTTTTATATGCTTTTATTGGTGCATTATAGTCTCACATAATAATGTAAATCATGTTGACAGTGACATAGATGCACACAGTACTTGGTGGCCCCCCTCTCCCAGCTCCCTTCCCATTCCTCTTTCCCCATACAGGTTACTGAGACTGACATTGTTATTTTCACATGTGTACAAAAAGTCGATGGTAGTAATTCCTTCAATGATTCTCACTCTTCCCCCTCCCCTTCCCCTAGACCAACCCCCTGGCTCCATTGAGGTTTCTCCTCCATTATCTGGAGTTCCTCTGGTATCCCAATTATTCCCTAACTTCTGCATTTTAAAGAAAACATGTGACCCTTCACTTTCTGTGACTGGCTAAACTCACTTAACATAATGTTTTCCAGGACCTTCTATTTTCCTGCAAATGACATAATTTTGTTTTTCTTTATTGCTGAGTAGAATTTTATTGTGTGTATATCCCATAATTTCATAATCCATTCATCTGTTGATAGAAACCTAGGTTGGTTCCATAATTTGGCTATTGTGAGTTGTGCTGCTATGAAAATGGATATGCATATATTACTGTAGTTCTCTGATTTAAGCACCTTTGGAAAGATACCCAGGAGTGATATAGCCGGATCATAAGGTGGATCCATACCCAGTTTTCTGAGGAATCTCCATACTGATCTCTATAGGAGGTGAACAAATTTGTGATACCACCAACAGTGTAGAAGAGTTCCAATTTCCCCACATCCTCACCAACATTTATTATTTTTTGACTTCTTGATGATTGCCATTCTGATTGGGGTTAGATAGAATCTCAGTGTAGTTTTGGTTTGAATCTCTCTGATTGCTAATGATGTTGAACATTTTTTCATGTATTTACTGGCCATTTGTATCTCTTCTTTTGTGAAGTGACTATTCAATTCGATTGCCCATTTCTTGATTGTTTTTTTTTTAGTGTAAAGTCTTTTAAGTTCTTTGTATATTCTAGATATTAGTCTTCTATCAGAGGGATAACTGGCAAAGATCTTCTCCCATACTGTAGGCTTTCCCTTTAGATGCTTGATGGTTTCCTTTGATGAGCAGAAACTTTTTAGTTTAATGCCATCCCATTTGTTAATACTTGTTTTAATTTCCTGAGCTATGGGGGTCTTCTTGAGGAAGCTTCTACCTGTGCCTATATGTTGGATTGTTGGTCCTATGTCCTCCTCTAGTAGCTTCAAAGTCTCTGGTCTAACTTCTAGGACTTTGATCCATCTCAGTTGGCTCCTGTGCGGGTTGAGAGGTAAGGATTTAGTCCCATTTTTATACAACTGGATAACCAGTTTTCCAAACACCATTTGTTGAAAAGGCACCATTTGTCTTTTCTCCAACATATGTGTTCAGCACCATTGTTGAAAAAAATTGGTTATAAGTGTGTGGATTTGATTCTGTATCATCTATTCTGTTCCATTTGTCCATGTGTCTGTTTTTGTGCCAATACCATGCTGTTTTTATTACTATAGCTCTGTAGTATAATTTGAAGTCAGAAATTGTGATGCCTCCTGCATGGTTCTTATTTCTGAGAATTGCTTTGGCTAATCTGGGTCTTTTGTTTCTCCATATGAAATTTATAACTAATTTTTCTAGGTCTGTGAAGAATGACATTGGGATTCAATAGGGATTGCACTGACTATAGATAAGTTTTGGTAGAATGACCATTTTGATAATATTTATTCTGCCTATTCAAGAGCAAGGGAGATCTTTCCATCTTCTAAGATCTTCAATTTTTTTTTTTAGTATTTTATAATTTTCATTATAGAGGTCTTTTACCTCCTTATTTAGGTTTATTCCTAGGTATCTTATTGGTTTTGAGGTTATTGTGAATGGAATTGTTTTCTGGATTTCTTTTTCAGTGGATTCATGGTTGGCATATAGAAAAGCTGCTGATTTTTGTAGATTATTTTGTATCCTGCTATTTTGCTGAATCTGTTAATCAGCTCTAGTGCAGTCTGTTGGTTGAGGTTTTTTTGGTTCTTCTCTATATAGGATCATGTCATCTGCAAATAGAGATAATTTTAATTCTTTTCCTATTCCTTTGATAACCTTCTCTTGTCTTATTGTTCTGACAAGAGTCCCGAGTACTATATTGAAAAGGAGTGGTGATAGTGGGCATCCTTGTCTTGTTCCTGATTTTAAAGGGAATTTCCACAGTTTTTCCCCATTCAATATGATGTTGGCTTTGGGTTTATTGTAAATTGCCTTAAGGATGTTGAGGTAAGTTTCTTCTATTCCAATTTTCTGCAGTGTTTTTAACATGAATGGGTGTTGGATTTTGTCAAATGCTTTTTCAGCATCTATTGAGATGATCATGTGATTTTTGTCCTTAGTTCATTTATGTGGTGAATAACATGTACTGATTTGCATATGTTGAACCAACCTTAGATTCCTAGAATGAAACCAACTTGGTCATGGTGTACATTTTTTAATGTGGTTTTGAATGCACATGGCTAGTATCTTGATTAGAATTTTTGCACCTATGTTCATTATTGATATTAGTCTGTAATTTTCTTTTCTTGAGGAATCTTTATTTGGTTTTGGTATTAAGGTGATACTGGCCTCATAGAAGGAGTATGGAAGAATTCTATCTCTTTTGATGTCATGGAATAACTTGTGAAGTATTGAGTTTAGTTCTTCTGTAAAGGTTTTATAGAATTCAGCTGTGAATCTGTCTCAATCTGAGCTTTTTTTTTTTGATGAAAGGCTTTTTATTGCTGTTTCTATCTCTTTGCTTGCTATTAGTCAGTTTAGGTTTTCTTTATCTTTTTGGTTCAGTTTAGGTAGACTCTATGTGTCTAGAAATCTTTTTATTTCTTCCATGCTTTCCAGTTTATTGGAATATAAATTTTCAAAATAGTTTCTGATGATCCTCTGGATTTCTGCACTGTCTGTGGTGATGTCTCCTTTTTCATTTCTGATTTTAATAATTTGGGTTGATTCTCTCTTTCAGTTAGGTTGACTAAGGCTTTGTCAATACTGTTAATCTTTTCAAAGAACCAGCTTTTTGTTGTTGTTGTTGTTGATCCTTTGTGGGGGTTTTTGTTCTCTATTTTATTTATTTCTGCTCTGATTTTAATTATCTCTTCCCTTCTACTGGCTTTGAGATTAGATTGATCATGTCTTTCTAGGTCCTCGAGGTGAGGTGTGTTATTAGGTAGATTATTGGGTAACTTTCTGTTTTTCTTATGTGGACGCTCAGTGCTATAAATTTTCTTCTTAAAACTGCCTTCAAAGTGTCCCATAATTTTTTTTATTTCTCCCCTTATTTATTTTCTGATCCAATCCTCATTCAACAGTGTATCATTCAGTCACGATGTATTTATGTAATTCTTTTGGTCTTCCTGTTGTTGATTTCTAAATTCATTCTATTGTGATCTGAGAAGATGCAGGGAATTATATTACATTTTTTGAATTTGCTGGTACTTGCTTTGTGGCCCAGAATGTGGTCTATTTTGGAGAAGGTTCCATGAGCATCTGAGAAGAATGTATATTCAGCTGTTTTTGAAATATTCTGTATATGTTTATTAGGTCCTTTGTGTTTATCATGTTATTTAGGTCTGAAGAGTCTTTACTCATCTTTTGCCTGGAAGATGGATCTAGTGATATAAGTGGTATGTTGAAGTCTCCCAATATTACTGTATTTGGGTCTATTTAAGGACTGATATCCTGAAGAGTTTGTTTTATAAAAGTGGGTGCACCCACAATTGGGGCATAAATGTTTATTATCATTATATCTTCTTGTTAGTTTGTTCCTTTTATTAATAAGAAGTGATCCACTTTGTCTCTTCTGGTGTGTTTTAGCTTAAAGTCTATTTTGTTGGAGATGAGCATTGCTACCCCTGCTTGGTTTTGGTCTCCATTTGCATGATATATCTTTTTCTATCCTTTCACCTTTAGCATACAGATATCTTTGGTTGTAAGGTGAGTTTCTTGCAAGCAGCATTAATTAGCATATAATTGCATTATGTTCTTTAATCCACATTACCAGTCTATATCTTTTAATTGGGGAGTTAAGGCCTTTTACATTCAGTGTTATTATTGAGATATGATTTTTGTTTCCTGTCATTTTGAGTTCTATTTTCTGTTTGATGTAGTGTTATTTCTCCTTTGCTTATTTGCCCATTTGGTGGAGTTCACCCCTCCTCTGGTTCTGGGATTTGCTTCTTTATTCTTCTTTGTGTTTTATTTATTTGTGTTTATTTCTTTTTGTGTTTATTTCTCTAGTGCTGGCCTGATAATCATGAATTCTTTTATTTTCTGCTTGTCTTACAACATTTTTATTTCTCCATCAATTTTGAACGATATTTTTGCTGGATATAGCAGTCTTGGTTGGAAGTTGTTTTCTTCCAGGGTCTGGAGTACATCATACCAGCCCTTCCTGGCTTTCATGACTTATGTTGAGAAGTCTGGAGTGATTCTTATTATTTTGCCCCTGAATGTCACCTGATTTTTTGTTCTTAGTGCTTTAAAGATTCTTTCCTTGGTTCTATGTTAGCCATTTTTTTTATTACGTGGTGTGGGGAAGTCTGTCTTTGATCTTGTCTTGCTGGTGTTCTGAATGTTTCCTGTATGTGAATGTCCAAGTCTTTTTCTAAGTTTGTGAAATTCTATGATGTTATTTCTCTAAAGAGGTTTCTGATACCCTTGGTTTGTGCTTCTAGATCTTCCTCAATGCCTATTATCCGTAAGTTAGGTAGTTTCATATTATCTCATATTTGTTGGATGTTCATGTCGTGTTGTATTGTCCTTTCTATATTGTTGACTTTGTTTTCAGTTTTGAATGAACTATCTTCCAAGAGTGATACTCTGTTTTCCATGTGGTCTAGCCTGCCAGAGATAGTTTCTACTGCGGTCTTCAATTCATTTATTATCTCCTTCATTTCACTCAAAGCCTCTTTTTGGTTCTTACTTTGGGCCTCAATTTCTCTACTGATATACTACTTCATTTCCTATACACTTTCTTTGAGATTTTTGATCATATTCAAGATCAAAATTAGGAATTCTCCTTCTGGAGTTTCCTGCAGGTCAGTATTGGTGATCTTCCATTTTATTGAGTTGTGGGAGTTTGTTTTTTCGCTGTTCTTCATTCTCATGTTTTCAGAGTTCTCACTTTGGATTTCTGTTGTCTTCGCATCTTTTCCTCTTTGTGTGGAGTCCTGGGTCTATTTGTTATCGCTTTATAATAAGGCCTATGCTGGGTATATATATTTGCCTCTATAAGCTGTCTCATATAATCAAACTTTTGGGTTTGTACCTCAGAGCCTCTTTAACAAGATATATTCTTAGTGCAGGCAAACAGGAATCTCTGATTGGCTGCAGGCTGCTGTGCTCTCCAGGCCCAAACTCTGTAGGGCCAGAGAATATGATGTTCTGTCCACAGCCTGCTGCCTATTGGTTGGGATTTAATGCCCCACAGACACCATCACTGCTCTGCTGATTGTGAACCCGTGAAACCACAGAGTGCTGACCTCCAGTCTCTGTGGCTAGTTAGCCTAAGTTCAGCTGGGCCAGCAATTGCTATGTTCTGAGCTTGTGGCCCTCCTCGCTGAGCTTTGATGGCCCAGGGACACCACCGCTGTTCTGCTGGTTATAATCATATGGAGCACTTTCACTCACTGGCATGCATGCATGCCAGAAACAAACTCTGCTGGCAGAGAGAGTGTTGAGTTCCCAGCCTGTAGCTGTGATCACGTGAACCCCTGCCGGCCCCTGACCTCCCTGCTTTCATGACCCAATCTCTGGCAGGGAGAGGTTGTACTGTTCTGATCTTGGGGCTTGAGTGGCTCAGTTATTTAGCCCCAGGGACAACACTGCTGCTCTGGGCATCTGCAATCATGTGAGCCCTTATTGGCCTCTGGCATTGGTGCTTGTAGTGCCCAAACATGTCCAGGTGTGAGTTGATAGTTTTCCAAGCCTCCAACTCGGTAGGTGAATTTATTTCACCCCACAGACACCACGGCTGGCTGTCTTGTGGTGATCGCTAAAGACCCTGCAAAGGGCACAGCGAACTGTGGACTCTAGGTCCCTCCTGCCCGAATGTCCGTAGGGGCTGTCTGCTAATTCATATTTCTGCTGTGTCCAACTGTAGCCGCCACCTCCAACTCCGCAGGGGTGATTTGCAAAGTCACAGACCCAGCAAGTCTGTACATTGCCATGCAAGTCCCTGTGGCCATGGAGGGTGGTCTCCTGCTGGGACGGCCTATTAACTCATGGTCTTGATGAGTGCTGCTTGGGTTGCTGCAGAAAGAGATGAGTTTAGCTACAGCCGTAGGATCAAGCTGGGTCATCTCAGTAGTTGGGTCTTTGTTGAGCATGGAAAAAAAAGTCAACTGCTTTTGATGGTGGTCTGTAGTCACTGGCTTGACAAGGTTCTGCTGCTTCTTCTTTCCTGGAGTTGGTCTCTGAGAGCCCTGGTCCAGCAGCTCCCAGCCCTGGCATAGGCTCACCAAGATGGCACCACTGCCGCTCTCTGCTCACCAGGAAAGATGCGTGGAGCTCCTTTCAGTCCTCTGCTCTCTCTGCTGCCTCCGATCTCACTGTGTTTCAACTGTCATTGTTCTGTTGAGTTTTTGGATGCTTTTCTTCCTGTGCCAAGAAGCAGTCTTCCCGCTGGTTGAGTTCCGAGTCTTGAAGCGCCTGAAACATGCTGTCTCCCTTCATTCTGCCATCTTTAATCCCTTCTTCCTCATCCTTTCAAGCTCAGCTTAAATGTCACTTCCTCCCCAAAGCCTTTTCTGACCACTCCTCCTTTCAATAGGGGCAAAGTAAGCACCCTGTTACTCTTGCTCAGCACTCATTCTTTTCCTGCAGGGAATTTCTTTGGCAGGCAAGTGTATATGTATTTGTGTGCTTATGTATTTTGTGCCTGCTTTCTGGTCTGAGTTCCAGGCAGGCAAGGGCCATGCCTACAAATGTAACTGTTAGATAAATATCTGTTAACTGACTCATTGACTTAAAAACAATACCTTTAAAGGTGAAGTGAAGGGCCTGTAGCCCTTTTGCATGTGCATTCTGTTATAAGAACAGGACCCTCACTTTCATGTGTTTATATATTGAATTTCCTCTTAAGATATTTGTACTTGGGAGGCTGAGGTAAGAGGATCTCAAGTTCAAGGCCAGCCTCAATAACTTAGTGCGACCCTATTTCAAAATAAAAAAGTTAAATAGAGCTGGGATGTAGCTCAGAGGTAGAACACTCCTGGGTTCATCCTCCACTGCATGGAAACATGGCACTCTAATCATCCTGCCATAATGCAGCAGCCTCGCCCATCAGGCTCCCCGTCTTCCAAGGCGAGTCAGGCTGTGACCTATGCCACTGGTGTCACTGTCCCTTTAGAATTCCCTCTGGGCCTCTGTCAGTAAGAGTGATGCATAACAAAAAGTAAATACCTCAATACAAGTCTGACAAGCTGCACTTAAATAGATTTACAAGCACCTATATTTTCACTGCATTTCTTTGAAACAGTCTGACTTAGAGAATATATATCTCAAGCTTCAACATTTTTACAGTTTATTTTGAAGAAATAAGGAAAATCTTCCACTGTGAAAGCAGCTATATCAATTTAGAAATTTGATGTCTGGCCGGGTGTGGTGGCACATGCTTGTAATCCCAGTACTTGGGAGGCTGAAACAGGAGGATTGCAGGTTTGCAGCCAGCCTCAGCTACTCAGTGAGGTCCTCCACAACTTAGTGAGACCCTGTTTCAAAAATAAAGAATAAGAAATAGGGCTGGGGGTGTAGCTCAGAGGTAGAATGCCCCTGGGCTCCATCCCCAGTACTGAAAAAAAAAAAAAAGAAAGAAAGAAATTTGACGTCCGAACTGAGCCAGAATCTTTTAGATAATGAATTGTTTTTATTCTTCTTATAGGGGAATTCTTACTAAAATGTCACTTTTGAAAGGTAGCAGATTGATCACCAACACAATACTTTGATACAAATACAGGTAAAGAGCCCAACTAATCTCTCTACTTGCTCTTAGAAAGGATTACCCATTTATCAGAAAATTAGAGAATAAACTTAAAGTTTTGTTATATCAAAATCTATTAGTTTATGAGACTATATTTTTACTTTGATCCTTAATAGATTAAGCAGGATATTTTATTTCTTCTATATAATGAGAATTTTAACTCCATGCAATTTAATTTTTGTTCAGTGTCATACTAGGTTGTGAGAAAACTCAAACACTTCCTAAAAATGTCCATTGCATGACTGAGGTCATTAAGTTTTCTCTCAATAAGTACACAAGCAAAGAAAACATATCGATTGTATTTCTTTTGATGTAAATGACAGAAGCTCCCAACTCAAATGCCTTACAAAATGAAGACATTTTAAACCCACAGAACAAATCTGAAGATAGATGGCTTCAGAGGTAGTGTCAACAGGGGCCAGCTCTCTTTCTCTCTGACTCTGACTCCTAGCTTTGCCTTTCTGCCCATAGTGGCTTTATCATTGGACAATATGCCTACCTACATGGTTAAAGATGACTGTGTCATTCCCAGTATTTTATCTAAACATACCAATGTCCAAAAAAAGAAGAGATGTCTTTACCCTCTGTTACTTTTTGAAGAACAGGAAAAGCTTTTCCAGAAAACCCCAAGTCAACTTCCCTTTCTGTCTCATTGACCAGAATTGTAACAAATTTCCATGCTGAAAACAGTTACCAGTGGAGGATGAGATCGGGGATGCAGTGGGTTAAAATCATGTCTCCCAAATAAGATGTGTCCAAGTCCTAATCCCTGGTAACTGTGAATGTGACATTTTTTGGAAATAGAGACCTTGGAAATGTAATTAAGTTAAAGATCTTGAGATGATATCATCTTGAATTTAGAATGAGCCCTGAATCAAATGACTGGTTTTGTAACAAAGAGAAAGGACAGCAGAGACACCAAGAATGTAGCAGAGATTGGAGCAATGTTATCTACAAGCCAAGGACACCCAGGATTGCCAGCAATCACAAGAAACTAGGGGAGAGGCATGAACGAATCCTCCCCCAGAGCTTCCAGAGGAAACCAATCCTGCCAATACTTTGATCTTAGGACTTCTGCCTTCCTGAACTGTCAGAAGAATAAATTTCTTCCTGAACTGTAGAAAGGTGTTTTCAGCCACCCAGCTTGTGGTTCTTTATTGCAGCAGCCATTGGAAAATGATACATGGGATCTAGTCTCTGAGGCTGCACCAATCTTCCTGAAGCACATGACTACAATGAAGAGAAGGTTGACATAGGAATAAAGCTGGTAAGGGTGGAGAGGTAACAAAGGATGCCTGGAATACATAGCTTCCTGGTTTTCAACCCTCAATCATTCATAAAATCTACTTTAAATTTTTTTCATGTTTAATTTTTAACTGATACATAAATTCTATGTATTCATGGGGTTCCACGTGATGTTTCAATACATACATCTGTTGTTAATGTTCAAATTAAGGTAAACCTATCTCCTTCAAACATTTATCATTTCTTTTTAATGAAAATATTCAAAATTCTGTCTTCTAGCTTTTTAAAAAAATATAGCAGGTTATCATTATCCATAGTCACCCTACTATGCAATAGCACACCAGAACTTCTTTCTGTTATCTAACTATAACCTAGTTCCCTATCCCCTAAATAAGTTTTAAAAATAAACTTTTGATTTTAGAATAGTTTGAGATTTGCAGAAAATTTTCAAATATAATACAGAGTTCCCATATACCTAATACCCATTTCCCCTTTTAGTAACATTGTATGTTACATGATATATTATATAACATTTAAACATGTGGTACCTCTGGTACTTTTGTTATAATTAATGGACAAAATTCCATATATTATTATTAAAGTCTATACTCTTGTCAAATTTTCTTAGTTTTTACCAAGTGTATTTTTTCTGTTCCAGGATACAACAGCTGTAATGTACATAAAATCAGTTGGAATTACACCTTTAATTTTTTTTTTTGTAAATGAAGAAGTGAAATTATAAAGATCATGAAATTTGTGTAGGCATACATTTTGGTATAAAGGAGACATGAACGAAATAGATTCACAAAAACAAAATGTGAGTTGACAAAAAAGTAAACATCTGTTCAGCCCAAAGATAAGAAGCATAAGGACCTGGTAAATACTATCATGCAGTAATAACCAGTGTCAGAATTGTGACATTTTAAAATAAAATACAAATCTAACAACTCCTCTGAGATTATGATGCCAGGAGCATGATGTCAAACGTGTCCTCCCTGCTCCTAAATGGGGCAATTCTGACAATTATGTGTTCAACACTCTGTTCCTCTCCCTGCACAGTCTCCCTTGCTGATCTCATCTTCTCATAGGGCTTCAAGATTGAGGTTACCTCTGGGTGGAGGATTCAGATCTTTATAGTCATTCCCTGTCCTCCACAATCTTCTACCTTCTGTCTGCTGAATGATTCCATTTGGAGGTCAACAATCTGAAACTGAACTCATCATTTTTCCCCAAATCAAGTAGTTGGGAAAATATCTCTCAGTATTACTAATACTGAGAATTAGACCTCATTATTCCTCTTTGCCTGCACTGTACATCAGATTAAATACTGATGTGCCAGTTGAAAGTCTCTCAGATCAGCTGGATCCCAGTTTGCAGTTTCTCAGACATTTAACTAAACTAGTTTCAATACCCCACCCCAAGCACCAAAACATTAGGACCAGCCATCTTCTCCTCAGAAGGCTCAATTTCAGCACAAGGCCCTCTTCTAAACTTTAGGGGTATCTGCTTCCTGTAGTAAGTACCCTCTGATACCTCAGAGGAAGTTTTCTTAATCTCAGCACTATTGGCATTCCAAGCTGAATGCTTCTTTATTATGGGGTCTTGGCCTGAATATTTTAGATGTTTGATGGAATACCTGTCCTTTACCCACTAAATGTTGATAATACCCATCAAGCTGTGACAACCAACAACATCTCAGACATTGACAAATGTTCCCTGGGATGACAAAATCACCCTGGATTGAAAAGTTCTACCTTAGATTTTATGTTTTACTTCTCATTATTTAGTTTTATACCTAGTTAACAATTCTTTACATTAAATTCTCTTTTTTCAAAAAAAGTGGTGTGTTTTCTGCCTTCTAGCTGGACCCCCTCCAGTGTTCTGTAGTAATACCTCCTGCATTTCTCCTCTTATTATTGTCTTCACCCTTTGGCTTGCTCCAAGGTCCCATGATCCTATGTAGTCATCTCCTAAGCCATCCCCTGCTCTCCATTTTCCACATAACAATCTGTCTTGAGCCCAAAACACATCCCTGATCAAATTTTCATCAAGTTTTATTCAATACGGTTGCTCACATCCTACAAAATAAATTATAGCCTCTTTACCTTGATCCTTAGAGACCTCTAGGAGTCTGAGAATATATCTACAATTCCAAAGATGCTAATTACCCACTATGTGTTTTGGGGCACATTGCTTATCATTTCTAAGTATAAAATTATCTTCTCTGCAAGATAACTGCTTAACTTAGATTGTTGTAAGATTAAATATAATACAAGTAATGAAGCAGATAAAGTTCAATGAATAGAGGATTACATTGCTATTCTTATAGTGTCCATAATTATTAACATAAATAGTTAAGTACACAAAATAGAGGTTTAACAGATTTTATTTCTTGTATCAGAGAGTATGGTTCTTTTCTGCCATGCTAGCAATTATTAGCTGGGCACAAGGTGGCCAAGCTAAAGAATAATATCTTAGACATACAACTAGATATAACCATGTGAATATGGTTTAGACAATTAGATGTGAATTGAAATGGTACTGAAAGTTTTGGGTCATACCCCTAACATGAAAGAGATGGTCTGACTCTTCATTTTTCTTCTTCCTGCTGACCAAAATGTCTATGTGGTGACCAGAGCTGGAACAGCCATCTTAAACCACCAGATGAAAGCCACACATAGAGGGTGGCAGCACAACAAGACAGAACAAGGCCAAGTCCTCATCATGTGGAGCCATCACAGAAGCCCAGGACCATCTAGCCAGACTCTTACATAAGACAGAAATGAACTGCAATCTTACTTAAGCCACTCTGTTTTGAGTCTTTCCATTATGGAATTCAAATCTTTATCTTAACTAGTATATTTCCCTTATTATTTGTGCCTTCCAAAATTTAGCCCCAACTTGCCATTTCCTCTAAAATCCACTGTAGTTTTTGCTTTCATAGACTTGAATACTATGAAAGAATAAAATAAAGCATCTAGGAATAAGACCATTCTCTCCATAATAGTTAAGAACAGATCCCCCCACCCTGAGATACTAGGACTCTATATTTTAATTTCAAATGGCTTCTCTAATATATCTCTGCCTATTATTATCCTTTCTCTTTTCTCTTTAGAACAGGGAAATTTTTGTGCCAAAATGTTGATTGAGTTGGGAATATTACCATATTAAACCTATTTATGTCAATATCACACAGAAAATGAAGATACAAGATGAGCATCAGACTTTAAGAGTCGAAAAGGGCTACCCAACTTTTTCTTAAAAGGAACAATGTAAGGTTAAAAAAAGTGGTGCATGTTTGTAATCCCAGTACTTGGGAGGCTAAGACTGGAGGATCTGTGTTTGCGGTTGGCCTCAGCTACTTAGTGAGGCCCTCTGCATCTTAGTGAGACCCTGTTTCAAAATAAAGAATAAAAAATAAGGCTGGGGGTGTAGCTTGGAGGTAGAATGTCCCTGGGTTCAATCCCCAGTACCGCAAAAAAAAGAAAAAAAATTTTAAGTGAGATAATCTGATCTATGAAATAAGATGACTGGAACCTATAAGGGTAAAACAGAGTTAAATTCACTACAGAAAGCTATGACCAATCACTATATGTGAGAATTTCTATGGAAGGGCAATGCTTTTGTATTTGGGCAATGAAATTCCCTCTGGGATCTACTCATTCATCTCATTTAATAAGCATTCATTGATCATGAATGGGCATCTTTGTGGACAGACTTAAAACATAATGCCAAGTTTTAGTCAAAACCATCTCTGCAGATTTTTTCTTTCTTGCTGAATTTGCCTAGAGTCAGCAAAAGAAGGCAAAATCACTTTCTTTGTGCTAACACTTCAGAGCCACCCTTATTGGTGCCCCATTCATTAATGCCAACTCCAACTGCTGATTTAAGAAAAACTTCAAAAGTAGGAAAATGACCAACCACAACAGGATACATTTAGTAAGAGAATAAATCTTAAAATTCTCAAACTATATATATTCAGTTGTGACACAGTCCTATTTTCTAGCAAGTAACACATTTGACATACAAAATACTAGATTCAGAGCAAATAAAGACTCATGGGACTTAAGTGCCCTTCTCATATAACCTTCTATCTTAAGTAATGAGTGCGAGACCCAGAGAGGTGAGCAGCAGCACTTACCTAAGTTACCTAGGCCTGCAGAGGCAGAGTCTGCAGGAGAAACCAGGACCCTACATCACATTACGAAGCTCTTCTGTCTACTCTCCACAAATTTACAGTCAAGATCAAGATTAAAATGTATAAATGAAAATGAGCCAAATTCTTTCACATTAGATGCTAATCAAAGGACAACTCTGACATAAATATACAGATCCATCTTTCAGAAATTCAGATTGAAATTCAAGTGAAAAACTAAAACTTCCTAATACTGCATAGTCCAAGAGAAAGCCACACTTTGCAAACAAAAAAAAAGAGCTTTAAATTGGGATCCAGTTAATCTAGACTCTAGGCATGAATATGCTAATAACTTTCTGTTGATTTAGATAAATCTAGATAGTGTAAACTTAAGGGGGTACTTTCAAATCTGGTTCTATGATTCTAGAACTGAGAGAGAGATCATTGAACAGCCTGACTTTGCTTAGCAGTTTGAATTCATATGTATGCATAGTCACTGTCTTCTAATCTTTACACTATTTGGTAATAGGATATTAATGGAAGTGATGGAGAAATAAAAACTCAATCCAATCAAATGCACAAATTATAATATTGTCGTCCACCTAAATCTCCCTGCACTAAAACACAGAGCTATAAAGTCCAGTTCTAACCTAGCTCAGACCCTCCTCCTTAAGAAAAACAAACATCCATCCTCCCACCTGGTCTATTCATTGTTCCATAGAGATACTAATCATTCTACTGCTGGGTCTTGCTGATGTCTCAATACCCTCTGCATTTCTATCAACTGAAGTCATCATTTTTCCATCAAGGCTCAATGTGAGTCCCAGCTGTATTGCATAGCATCTACCTAGTCCCAGTCCTTTTCTGACCATCTGTTTGGTCCTTAGCCACTTGGCACTTGGTCTTGGCAAATACCCACTGCCCAAACTAGATCAAAGTCTACTCACTACAGGAAATATGACTTAGACCTATTTTTACACCTAGGGCAAAAGCCTACACATAGCAGGTGCTCAATAAATATTTGTTGTTGATCATGAGGATAACAATGGTTCCCAAGGGTGACAAAAGGAAGAAGTTATAGAAAGTAAGTTACTAGGCTGGAGGGCATGAATCCATGGGGGAGGACATAACATGATTGTATAAATTGACTAGAAACTGCATAAGGGACAATAATATGAAGGAGATGATCACCAAGTTACTTAGAGTTTGTACCAGTAAAATTGTGCATTATCTCCAAAGTATTTTACATCCTTTCTATCATCATAATGCATAACTTAAGAGCATTCACTAAAATCTGGAATTATCATATTTTTATTCAACAAAATAATTTACTACCAACAAGCTGAAAATACCTGATTACTTTAAGACTGGCAGTACATGATTTGTAAATGTGTTTCTGGTTTTTACTGTAATTTTTTCATGTATTTACAAAAGCAAAATTCAGTCTTCTGCCCTTTGCTGCTGACCAAATCTTCTGTCTAGAAGTCAGGGAAACGTGTGCCTCCGCAAACAAACTTTCGGGTAAGCAGAGGCCACCTGGCATGTTCACAAGACTGAGTTGAACTATCTAGTTACCTCGGAAAGTTTCTCTGGTTCTAACGACCCCCAAAATATGCACCACACAGATTGTTTTAAAAACACACACAAATTTGTATGGAACTTTTTCACTTTCTCAGGGCAATTTTTTCCAACTAACCCAAGTGTGGCAGCCTCCCATTGGTTGGGAGTATTTTAGCCTTGTAATTTCTATCCCTGGCTAATCAAAGAACTACCTTGGAAACTCTGAAAAACATCCACAGATCCACCTTTCAGCAATTCAGATACTACAGTTTTCAGTGGGAGATACGAATATGTACTGTTTTTTGTGTCCCTGGTTATTCTGATAAGCAGCAAGTTTGAAAAAGACTGGTCTGTATCACACTGTTTTAGCCTCTCAGTTTTTTTAGCCTGGACAGCATTTTTATCCTTACTGTTGCCTTGCAGAGGGAATAATCATTTAATTACTCGGCTACAAATATTGGCTTCCATTACTTTTTACTGCAGGGCATTTGCACAGGTTGCCCTGTGGATTTTTTCCTGGCTGGCAAATTTCTAAGATGAAGGAGCTACTAACCATTACAAACTTGGGAGGATATCACTTTACAGTCTCATCCTTCTGTGCTACATATCAGCCATGACTTAAACTGAGCTGTAAGACTTCTGAGGATATCTTATTGGCATTCCTTTGATTACCGAGTAGAAGTTATAACCCCAGGCTTTCATGAGTTTAACCTCTACAAAATACAACTTTCCACTGCAACTGTTTTCTAGGGAAAAACATAAACCAAATAAAAGCTGTAACAGTGAGCCATCCTGGACTTACTTGGAAAACTGGCATACACCTGACTATATAGAGGCAGTAGAGTGGTAAGGAGGAGGGGAGCCCTGTTTTCAAGCTCACCTGGTTTCAGATCCCACGTATTAGTGATGCTCTTCAAGTGACTTGACTTCCAACCCCTCATGTCTTCATCTAGAAAATAGATCATTTTAAGCCATCTCAGAAAGCTCGCATGAGGATTTAGTTAGATTAGTCCCCAAAAAGTTGCTGGCACTTAATGAACAGAAAGTAAATATTATTCTTAGTTTCCTTTGAGGCAAAATTTCATTGATTTTTCTAACTTTAATCAGAATTAGAGTTCTAAACCAGGTATGATAGCGCACGCTTGTAATCCCAGTACTTGGGAGGCAGAGACCAGAGGATCCGGGTTCGCAGCGAGCCTCAGCTACTTAGTGAGGCCCTCCGCAATTTAGTGAGACCCTGTTTCAAAATAAAGAAGAAAAAATAGGGCTGGGGGTGGAGCTCAGAGGTAAAATGCCCCTGGGTTCAATCCCAGGTACGGCAAAAAAAAAAAAAAAAGAATTAGAGTTCTAATTAGAGATTTTAGCATTTGCTAAAGTTAAGCAATTGTTCCTAACTCAAGCTATGCACTTTTTCATGTAAATATTAACAATTTCTATCTTTTATAATTTGTACATTATTTAAGTTTCATGATTTAATTTGTTCAGTACCTCCATGTGTATGAAGGAATAAATTTTAATTTCTTACTATTTGCAAGCTTTTTTTGTTCAGTAATTGCAATTTACTAAAAGCTTCAAAGGTAAACATTTTGGCATTTCATTCATTGAATAATTTGATCAAAGATATCACTCAACTGATTTTTAAACAACATGTAATCAACAGCACACTCAGTTACAAAAAATTCAATATGATTATAGGACACTCAAGTTGATATATATGCAGAGAGGCTCTTGAAAGTTTCAAACATTTCTAAAATCTGATTTATGTATAGCAAAGAAAGAAAACATGTACTTCTATGCTGAAGTGTTGGTTTTGTTATTTAGGATTTTTAATTCAATATCAGATAATTTTGGATATCAGTTATTCTTAATCAGTATGTTTAAAAATTTTGTAAATTTTGAAAATTTTTATTTGCACAAAAATTGGTAGAATATCATGATTGGTAGACTATCAGTTTATTTGGACATAATTATGAATTACATACATATCACAACACATTTCAATTAATATTTGCTCCAGACTTCTTAATTTAGTAAGATTATTTTTTGGATGATTCAGTTCTCTACCAACATGGGTAACAGTGTTGTGGCAAAAACAAATAATGGCATCATTATGTTTGAATTTTTAACTAAAATCTACAACAACATTTACAATAGTGTCCAATGTTTCATCTCCAACAGAATCAATTTCTAAGCATTTCCTTTTATTCCAAAAATGGAATGAAAATAGTCAGAACATTGCTGGAATTTGCTTGATTTTTCTATTTAAAGCAGCAAATGATACTGACATAACACTATCACCATTACATATTTACAAAATTCTTCTGCAAATAGAACTAACATATTAATAGCTCTAGATTTACTTCTTGCACAAGAAAATTGAAATAAATAAGCTAAATTAATTCAGGAAAATAGTCATTTATCCTAAATGAGAGGGCAGGCTCCACAGAGTGATGGTTGAGCACTTTCTGCAGTTGCATGTATTAAATCATCGTCTTTGCCTCCAGTTTTCTAAACATAACTACTACTTTCTGAACTAGCTTATGATACCCCTGTGGATTCGTGTCTTTGATTTTCATGTGACTACTGGTGTCACTGTAACCCACCTACTGGATAGTGAATGTCAATAAGCATTTTGTATATTTCCCATTGATTATCAGTCACTGAAGAAATGGAAATTTTCATTAAACTATACTTTTAAAGCTCAGTTGGTGTCAAATAGGTTTATTAAAATCATTTTAAGTATTAAGAAAAGAACAAATGAGGACTTAAACTGAACCTCACTCCTGTGACAACTGAATAGAAATTATAGCTTCAGACTATGAGTCTAACCTCCCCCCAATATAATTTTCATTTCACCTGGCATCTAGAAAGAAACATAAATCAAGCAAGGGCTATAGCGCTGAGCCATTCAGGTTATAAAAGTTTTCTCTGCTAACCCTGAAACAATTGTGACTACGTGGTTGAAAACAAATACTGAGGTATAGATTCATACCATGTAGAAAATATCGTGATCACTATAGCACACATATTCAAATTGAGCTGTCTGTGCACCATGGCAAAACTCCTCAGCCTCTTGTTCCCACAAATGTTTCAGCTGCACATAATCTATAACTTACTAAGATTCCCACTGGCCCTGCGTACAGGTAGCTTGAAGGCTTTGTGCACCTTGCATACATGGGCCACAGCCCAACTACCTGGAAAATAAAATGGCCAGCAGGAACAGCAGCACTAGGAACTTCTACCACCACTGATGACCAAAGCAGTTGGCTCTCACTATCTGATTATGTCCAAGAAGGATTGTGTTTTATAGCAGAGCAAGCTGTCATTGAAGGGGACATGTTAGTCACCTTGCTTCTAACAAGGGTGGCAGGAAAAAAGAGAAAAGCCATCACTAATAGTCTACTCTGCTCATTGCATATGTATCTCACACTCCTCTGAGTGAGAACATGGTAGAACCCAACCTGGACTATTTTTAAGATAACATTTATGATAACAGTTAAAAAAAATACCGGGTAAATGCTAAGTCAGATAAAATGCCAAGACAAGGCATCAATCAGAATTGTCCTGGAGAAACAATGATATATTTTAACCCCATTCTTTAAAGATATATTTTTTCATAGCATATTTAGTAAAGTAGGCTTAAAAAGAAAAATTGTCAATTTCTATGTGCCAAGAACAGAGACAAATCACATTCAGATATCTGATTAGTGAGTCAAGTATACAAAATATCCTCACAATCAACCTTCCTTCTTTACCCAGTCTTTACCCTATACCTCAGGAATAAAGTTAATTTTTGAAGCTGGTTATCATAAAATCATATTTTTTAATTTTAAGACTTTTTATTGGTACATTATGATTA
Source organism: Glis glis (assembly GCA_004027185.1). Classification (NCBI taxonomy): domain Eukaryota; kingdom Metazoa; phylum Chordata; class Mammalia; order Rodentia; family Gliridae; genus Glis; species Glis glis. The sequence continues at coordinate 665 of PVJS01010029.1, read as the reverse complement.
TACATAATAGTGGCATTTGTTGTAATTTAACACCATTATTTGACCTATGGTAGTCAGTATGAAAAATCCACTGAAAAAAGCCAGTTGTTTGCTTGTTTGTTTTTCTGGATGTTTATATTCACATGTCTCCATAGGGTTGAGTTTTCCCAGTACAATTTTTCCCAGTTCTCACCAATTAGTAGCCTTGGAAACTAGCTCAGTCAGTTTGCTCAATGTATTGGGAGAAGAAAAGCTTCTTGTGAGAAATGTTTGTTTTACAAAAAAGCCCATCCCATAACAAGAAAAGTTCATAAAATAAAAATACACTCATGCTAATTCTTGAGCCCACAAAAATTACTACAGGAGTCCCTTGATTTACTGTTGTTCTTTGATAGAGAAATTATGTTTTTAATAAACCATAGGGAGATACTCTTGTTGTCATTAAGAGGTATGTCTTTAGAGAAGATTCAAGATGGCGACGGGATAGGAGCCCCTGAAGGAGCCTGTCTCAAAACTGTCTCAGAATCGCCTCGGGGGCTCAGAACTAAACAACATTGCACAGACACAGAAGAACCAAAACTCAAAATCCAGTAGCCCGAGTATGAATATGCAGACACAGAGTCTACCAGCTTTAGATTCCCACAGAAAGCTGCAATCCCGTGTCGGCAGGATCAGTAAGGAGCCCT
>PVJS01010028.1:0-48972 GCA_004027185.1 Glis glis | reverse complement strand
AAAAAAAAAAAAAAAAAAAAAAAAAAAAAAAAAAAAAAAAAAAAAAAAAAGAAAATACAGGCCGGGCGTGGTGGCGCACGCTTGTAATCCCAGTACTTTGGGAGGCGGAGACCGGAGGATCCGGGTTCGCGGCCAGCCTCAGCTCTCTCTCTCTCTCTCTCTCTCTCTCTCTCTGTCTCTCTCTACTTAGTGAGGCCCTCCGCAACTTCGTGAGAGCCGGTTTCAAAATAAAGTATAAAAAATAGGGCCGGGGGTATAGCGCGGAGGTAGAACGCCCCTGGGTTCAATCCCCGGTACCGAAAAAAAAAAGAAAATATAAATTATTAGCCAATAAAACACTTTTTACCATAAATGCCATGTTGCCATAAACAAGAGGTTTTTAAATACCATTTAAAAATTAATTTGCAGTAACCTCCCTTATCTGTGGGCTCACTTTTACCTGTTTCAGTTACTGTTGGTCAACTGTGGTCTGAAAATGTTAAATTCAAAATTTCAGAAATAAACAATTTATAAGTTTTAAATTCTGAGCTGTTCTGAGTAGTGTCATGAAATCTGGTGCCGTCTGCTCCATCCCACCCAGGACATCAGTCATCTCTTTGTCCAGAGCATCCACCCTGTATGCGCTACCTGCCTATTCGTATGTACAGCAGAATAAGATATTTGCGAGAGTGAGCCCAGTTTCACATAACTTCTAGTATGTTGTATTGTTATAATTGCTTTATTTTGTTATGAGTTGTTAATCTTTGATAGTGCCTAATTTATAAATTAAATTTTATCGGAGGTAGATATGCATAGGAAAAAACATAATATTTATAGGGTTTGGCACTATCTTTAGTTTTAGGCATCCACAGGGGTCTTGGAACATATCTTCTTAGGAATCAGGAGGACTCCTATATATTAAGCATTGCTATAAACACAGGTTGAGAGTTACAGAAAAAATATTTGCAGCAACTCTGACTTATAAATTATACATATGAGATAAACATATATTATATTTATTATATATTACTTATAAGTATTATATATTACCTATGTATATAAAAGGGCTTTACAAAATAGCAAGAAAACAATGAATGCTCCCAACAGAAAAATAAACTGCTAAAAAAGCAATTTATTTTATTTATTTATTTAGTTAGTTTTTTGCAGTAGTAGGGATTGAACCCAAGGGCATTCTACCTCTGGGCTACACCCCCCAGCCCTATTTTTTATTCTTTATTTTGAAACAGAGTCTCACTAAGTTGCGGAGGGCCTCACTAAGTAGCTGAGGCTGGCTGTGAACCCGGATCCTCCTGTCTCAGCCTCCCAAGTACTGGGATTACAAGCATGTGCCACCACACCTGGCTGAAAAAGCAATTTAAAACAAAACAAAATATCTAAATTAATTATATACCTATCTAAGAGAGTTCGACTTCACTCGCAGGCAAAGAAAAAAAAATACTGAATAAAGAAATATTCTTTTTTTCATAAGTGAACAAAAATATGTAAGAATACTGGGCTGCAGCCAGGCGCAGTAGCACATACTTGTAATCCCAGTACTTGGGAGGCTGAGACAGGAGGATCACAGGTTTGAGACCAGTCTCAGTGCGAAACCCTCAACAGTTTAGTGGGACCCTGCTTCAAAATAACAAATAAAACAGGGCTGGGGGTGTAGCTCAGAGGTAGGACGCCCCTGGGTTCAACCTCCAGTAACACACACACACAGGGAAAAAATTATTATATACACACACGCGCGCGCGCTCACACACACACACACACACACACAGCACAAAAGTGAACACAATTAGTGCTCAGAGCTGCTGAACAGGTCACCCTCTTGGAAGGCGTTTGTGAAAGTTTTTTTTTTTTTTTTTTTTTTTTTTTTACAGACAACACAGTAAGCCAAATTCCAAAACAATAGCAACAAAGAAAAGAAAAAGAACAAGGAGGAGGAGGAGAAGAAGGAGGCGGCAAGCCAGTCAGTCAATGCTGAGCTCCAGAGAGGGATTCTGAGTCTGTGTCCTCTAATAGTGTGCAGTAACTGCTGGTCGACACCCCTCACACCTGCTTTGCTTGTCCTCATTCCCAAAGTACTGACTGACAGAGAACTGCAGAGAGCCCTGCTCTGCCATGGCTACCCTACCAGACACACTGTCAACAGTGTAGGGCTCAGAAGCATCATTCAAAGAAAGATTCAGGCATTTGGAGAAAAAAAGGTGTGGTGTGGGTATGGTACAAGGACACCTTCCAATTTCCTTTGTGACATAAGAAAGCTGCTTTTCAAACACTAAATGATGAGAGAGGCTCAGTAAACTAGAGCAAATTTTTAATTTATTTTTATTTATTTATATGCAGTACCAGTCCAGGAGTGCTCTACTACTGAGCTCCCATCCACCCCCAACTCTTCTTAATTTTTGAGACAGGGTCTCCTTAAGTTGCCCAGGCTAGCCTTGAACTTGAGATAGATCCTCCTGTCCCAGCATACCAAGTACTGGGATTACAGGCCTGTGCCACCACGCAGGGCGAGCACATTTTTTAAATCATAAATTCAGAGCTGATGTGGATGGAAGAGAAGAATTAATAGATCATTTATTTCAAACTCTGATGAGAAGACTAAAGCTCCTTAGAGAATGTGACTTGGTCAAGGTCATACAGCTCATAATATTTAATCCATAATCTTACGAATGGATTTTATCCTGACAGGTGTATTAAGCACGTGGTGAATTACTCAATTACTCTAAAACTGCTTCCTCCAGTACAGTAGCCACTAGCTACACACAGCTATTAAGCACTTGAAATATAGCAAATCCAAATGGAGATGTGCCCTGAAATGTAACTTTAACGTGAATAAAAGAAGACAAAATATTTCATTAGTTTTTCTACAGCTAACATGTTGAAATAATACTTTTGACATGTTGAGTTAAATTAAATATATTCATAAAATTAATTCCACTTGTTTCTTTTTCCTTTTTAAAATGTGGCTAACAGATAATTTAAAATAACATTTGCGGCTCACACTATATTTCTATTGGACAGGGTTGCCGTTTTTAAGGATTTAACAGAAATCTCCCATTTAGAAAGGATCACCTTGGTCATTTTTCAAAAAAAAATTTTTTTTTAACTTACCACAAGCACTGCTAATTGTGGTAATCATGTAAATGCGATGCTTTAATTTTAAGAAAGAATATATACATATTTATAAATCATAAAGGCAGGGATTTTGGATTGCTAAATTGCTCTTTTTGAGCATTAAATTATTCTTGCTTCCTTTATTCTGGTTGGTTACAGTCTCCCTAAAAATCTTAAGGCTGGATATCCACTTGCCCGTTGTTATTAGGGAAATCCAGGCAACCAAAGACAGGCTATCTAAATTTTCCACTCTGTCATTTCCCATTTTGTGTGGTTGCAAAAGCAACCATAGAAATAACAATGGCGTTTGGACTTAAAAAGGCAGAAATCCATCATTTTCAAATTATTTTTTTTTTAAAAAGCCAAAAATCAATGTCCAAAATACATACTGCCTTTGGTACAAGATAAATCTTTTATTAACCCACCCTATTACCAAAGAACTCAGCCTAGATGTGAGCCATAAATAACACGTGCAGCCCACCCCACCATCTTTCAACCATTTGCTGGGCAGGATGGAGACTGAGAAGCAGAAAGGATTAAGCAGAAATCAAAGACAGCCAAGCTCAAATGGCGTCTAATTAGCATAACAAAAGATGCAGCCACAATCTTTCAGCAGTGGGCAATACATCTCATTAAAGAAGACTGAATAACAATTATTCTTGCCAGCTCCCTCTCCCCATCCCCCCACTTCTTGGCTCAGCTCGGGAGACCCTGAGAGTGGGCTGGAGAGCTCCGGCATTATTGGCTGGGCATTCAGGCCGCCGGGGAAAGAGCCCACTTGTATTACTGTGCACCTGCATTTTAGGGCTTTATTCCGATTTCCTCTCCTGCTGTGAAAATGTAGCTTCTTCAAGCACATACAAGTCCTGCTATGCGGTTTCCAGGAATACAATATTGAGAAAGGTCCATGGTGACCTAAGAAAATGAATACTAGTCCCCCTTAAAATGTTCTTATTCAAAAGAAAATCGATCTATTTGCTTCTCTTCACCTATTCTGTTTTCCCCCTTTAATGTTACCTCCCTGTCTTAGACTTAATGAAGCTAAATTGAAATTCTACCCCATTTTAGTGCAGCCAGTAATTAGCTGGGTGCACATGAGTGCACGCATGCGCACACACAGAAGCAGGCACACATCATGCATTAAATGGGAATATCTGGTTCAGACCTATCCTCTCCCTACTTCCTCTTGATGACAGGCGACTGAGAAAATATATGAAATTCAGTATAAGGACGTTGAGGTTGCACACGAGCACGTCGTTTCTGTATACACTTAAAACAAGAATAAAAGATTCCACCTAAAACAAGAATATATATAAATTCTTCCAGGGTGATAACAAAGAAAGACGAAAGCTCCAAGGAATCCTATGTACTTTTTCATACCAACCTACTCTTGGGGGAAGGATGGAGTGGGGAGAGGAGAAAAAAGGACACAGTTATTTAATCCAAACAGCCTTCAACTCTGGGCTATACTTTTTGATCAGTAACACCTTTCAAAAGGGAATTCAGTATGAGGGCTGCTTTGATTTTTTTTTTTAATGGCCTCTACTGCCAAATACAATATTACATCGTCTACCTAAGCCTGAACACTGCCACGTCTGTGAGCTGCTTGAGGAAAAGCTGTTTATCACAGACTTAGACAGGAACCACTGCAATCGCTGGGAGACTGAAAGCAGAAACCGCCAGCTCACGGGAGCAGCTGGGAGAGGACGAACCTGTTTAGTATGTCTGGATTTTCCAAACTGCTGTAAGATTACTGTACTGCAGACACCGAGAGACCTTGAGAATATTCAAGTCATTAAAACCATAGAAGGGGAGACCTGGGGTGAGAGATTTCAATGCTATAATACTCTGCACATGACAGTGTACAGTTAAAATGAACCTCGAGACATTACTGAAATCCTGAAAGGGCTATGTGGCGAACTACTCAGCATTCAAGAGTCGATTTCTACCTTCCAGTCCCCTCCAAGTGGAGTGGAGTTTTTGATTCTCCCATTGAATTTCTCCTGTTTAATAGATTTTATGTATACAAATATAACATAACAAAAATATATATGATATGTATGTATAACAAAAATATATGGGTATATATACATAAATATATATGTATGTGCATTTACTTCTTGACCTAAGTTTTGTCAAAAAGTCACATGCAAATAAAGTTAACACGTTATTATGAATTCAGTATTGCATTTTTATTTATTATTTATTTATTTATTTATTTATTTATTATTTTTGGGGGGTACTGGGGATTGAATCCAGGGGCATTCTGCCACTCAGCTACACTCCCAGCCCTATTTTATTTTTTATTCTGAAACAGGGTCTCACTAAGTTGCTGAGGCTGTCCTTGAACCTGCAATCCTCCTATCTCAGCCTCCCAAGTATTGGGTTACAGGTGTGCACTAGTACACCTGGCTCTGTATTGCTTTTATTTTGAAGTTCATTCACACAATGTTGTATTTTGATCTTCTCTTGGTGACTAGGGCCCTCATATGAAAACCACGGTCCCAGAGGGTAGGTTAGTAAGATTTTCTTCCATTTTAATTAAGACTGAGCCCCAGTCAGTAGACAAGCGCTTGAAGAATCCTAATCGGAAGTCAGGAAGCTTGGGGTTCTTTCTAATCAGAAGTCAGGAAGCTTGGGGTTCTTTCTAGTCAGAAGTCAGGAAGCTTGGGGTTCTTTCCACTTCTGCCACTATGTCCCTATTCAACTACAAGCAAGCCATTTCACTTTCGAGCCTTGGTTTCCACACTGAAAGCAAAGAGAGGGTGGTGGGCGGTGAAATTAGTGGCCTGTGACGTAACTTCTGGCTCCTGTATTGTTTCCAAAGTGAGAGAATCAGCCAAGTGTCCTGCAGTGCGCAAGAGGGAAGGGAAGCCCTCTAGGCCCCGGCCCGGAGGTGGCAGTCCCTCCAGGGGGCGTGGCCAGGGTCAGCCCTTGCCTGACAGTGTGGCCTCAGCCTCATCTCTGCCGTTCCTTCCTTCTGCTTCCACTACCCGCACACAGTCGGGGATCAGCAACGTTTGCCAAAGGATGAAGCAATGAATGAGTAGAAGTAACATTTTGGAGATCTAGTTGACTTTCTGAAAGAAATCATTAAAATAATTACGTGAGCCAGGTGTGGTGGCACATGCCTGTAATTCCAGTACTTGGGAGGCTGAGGCAGGAGAATCACAGGTCTGAGGCCAGCCTCAGCAACTTAGTGGGTCCCTCAGCAACTTAGCGAGACCCTCTTTCAAAATAAAAAATAGAAAGGGCTGGGGGTGTAGCTCGGAGGTAGAATGCTCCTGCTTTCAATCCTCAGTACCAAATACTAATACTAATACTAATACTAATACTAATAATGTGGCTTGAATTGTCTTGAGATTAATAAACTGACTTTTGGGAATCAGTGGCAAGACTAATAGCCCAAGCAAGTCCAACAGCAGGCATGGGAAAGGTTAGAGTATTACTGGTAATACAGCTGAAGGTCTTCCTGCTACCTCTGGGGGTCTACAGGTAACTAAATTCTAACTTTTCATGCATCTCCCATTTACTCTAAAAAGACAGCTCTGTGAGCTGAAACACATTCATGATTTCAACATCACTACCAGACATCTTTATTCAAGTAGTCATGAGACAGTTTTAAGTAGAAAACTGTCTTGAGGCTCTTTCCATTTGCTGTTTCAGAGCAGGAGTAACTTTTAGAAAGCAACATTAGATGAAAAGATGATGAATTAGTCAGGGTTCAGATTACTGCTCCATGTGCTAACACGGTAGAAGGCTGAAGAGGGATTAGGACCCTGGACGTGAGCAGCACAGGCCAGTGACCCTGGTGGGCGCGCTTTCCTCCTGCTGAGGAACCATCCATGAACAGCAGAGAGAACCTCTTATGTATTTTTTCTAGTACTGGGGATTGAACCCAGGGGCATTCTACCTCTGAGTTACACCTCTGGCCCTACTACTATTGTTATTATTTTTTAAACAGGGTCTCACTAAGTTGCTGAGGCTGGCCACGAACCTGAGCTCCTTCTGTCTCAGCCTCCCAAGTACTGGGAATACAAGTGTGCACCCCCATGCCCGGCTCTTGCTTCCATTTTAAAGCCATGACTCAAAAAGATGGTAGGGAAGTAAAACAAAACATATTTATCGAAAAGGAGGAAAAATCCCAATACTGATCAATCTGCGATTTATTATTTTTTTTGGCAGCTTTTGGAAAGATGAATTGTGCTGGGGAAAAAAAACCCAAGCAGCTTCCTGTCATTTCTAAAACATGATCCTGTGCCTGCCTGAAAGAGTTAAGGTTGTATGCTATATAAATATTTATCATTCTTCTTTCAAAAGGATAAGAAAAATTTCCTCTGCATACATGAATTTCAGATTGCTAAGCAAAGGTGATGATGTGGTCAGGGCCCATCATCTTGATGAGGATATGGAAATGATAATGATTTTTTTTAGCTTGCTTATATGTGATCAAAACCTAGAGGTCTTGATTTTATACTAAGGCAAATATCTAGGAGCAGTTAATGCTTTTAGAAGCATATGGGTAGGATGACAGAAATGCCATCAAGGGCTTGAAGTGGGACCAGGGTGAAAGATTCATTAAAAGTGATAAATAGGATGTGCCTTTCCTAATGTTTTGCAGTTGCATATTCAATAGAGCAGGCCAGTGACTATGCATTTTAACTGTCTTTATTTTTAAGAGAGCTGCCAGATTTTAATTACAGATTAAACAGTTATTTGCAAATGAGTACCTCTTCATTAACATATGAGAATCATAATAATAAACAATTCTCTGTTACTAAACAGTACATAGGACAGCGTAAAGTTTAAGAACAGTATACACGGATGGTACTACAGTAGGGTAAAATGTCCTATTCAGTTTGTGCAAACTGATTAACTTGATTTTTTAAGGGAAAGAAATGACCTAGGAGAAAGCTCATAAGATTCTTTTTTTTTTGTTGTTGCTATATTCCTGGTTTCTAAAACAGTCTAGCTCATAAACAGTTCTCAATAAATTATTTGCTGAATGAATAAATGAACCAGCTCTCTTAACAGGTACATAGTTCTGTTTTTGCAGTTATACTAAGCATTGATAGCTTTTGAAAAATTGCTAAGTTGGAATCTAATCATCAGTGGCATTTTTCTCAAAGGATTTAATTCTGTAATTTATTCTAAGGGCCTTAGAAGAATTTCATCTTTTTTTTTTTTTTTTTTTGCGGTACCGGGGATTGAACCCAGAGGCGTTCTACCTCCGCGCTACACCCCCGGCCCTATTTTTTATACTTTATTTTGAAACCGGGTCTCACGAAGATGCGGAGGGCCTCACTAAGTAGAGAGAGAGAGAGAGAGAGAGAGAGAGAGAGAGACAGGGAGAGAGAGAGAGAGAGGGAGAGCTGAGGCTGGCCGCAAACCCGGATCCTCCGGTCTCCGCCTCCCAAAGTACTGGGATTATAAGCGTGCGCCACCACGCCCGGCCAGAATTCCATCTTTTTGTTACCACCTACAACAAAGAGCAGCTATAATCAAATCATCTTATTCTATGTAGTTCCATATTTTTCGTTATCATGAATGGGTTTCCAACTCAAGGAAGAAGCACAGAGAGTTAAGCCACTTGCTCAAGTCTACTTTGTGAGATGGAGAGAGCTCCCAGGTGCCACACTCCCTGCCTGGGGTGTCCTGCAGTATACAATGCTGTACTATCTCTTTACTACTCATTATGTGTCTATAGAAAAGCATTAAACATGCTCTTCAAGAGAAATAAAAGGTACCGTAATATCCACTGATAACATGTATTTTATCAATACAGAAAAGAAGAAGAAGATGGGAAATGAGAGAGAAATTTCCATTACCACCATTCACTAATCAGTAAAATGGAAAACAATAAAAATATTTTCTCGTGATGGCCATTTAGAGTTCTCTGCTTTGTATTAGGTTATGACATATCAGATAAGAACTGTTAATGTCAAAATGCAGACTAAGAAAACTTTAAAATCAACATGTAAAGCCAGACATGGTGATGCATGCTTGTAATCCTAATACTTGGAAGGCTGAAACAGGAGGATCGCAGGTTCAAGGACAGCCTCAGCAAGTAGTGAGACTCTCAGCAACCTAGTGAGACCCTATTTTAAAAAAAATACAAAAAATAAAATAGGGCTGGGGTGTAGCTCGGAGAAAGAATGCCCTGGGTTCAACCACCAGTACCCCCCCAAAATCAACATGTAAAATTTTACAGTTAGGTCCATTTTGTGTGGCTATCACAGAATACCTGAGCCAAGGTAATTTGTAAAGAGAAGAAATGTATTTCTCACAGTTCTAAAGACTGAGAAGTCCAAAATCTAGGTGCTGGCATCTGGTGAAGGCCTGCCCGCTAGCATCTCTTGGTGGGAGGTAGAGGGAGAGAGAAGGGGAGCGTGTTCAAGAGGGTCCGAACACACCCTTTACGAGAGGAACCACTTGCAGGTAACAGCATCAATCCATTTATGAGGCAGAGCCCTCATGGCCTAGTCACCTCTCCAATCCCCATACTTCCCTGTCCTCCCACACGGGGGACACATGGAAACCACCAGGATCTCTACATGAACTTCAGTGAGATGAAGATACACTGGGCCTTCTCTATTCAGAAATTGGGAGAATTGGGGAAAATGAGAGTCAAATACAAACAGTCCTTGCTTATCAGGACACAATCTACAGATAAAAACCACAAAACATTCTTCAACCGATGTAATTGCTCCCTCTGTTCTTTTAGGGACAAACATTACGAATACAAATTAACAAAGGAAAACTGGTAGCCAGGAGGGCCACTCATCCCTAATCAAAAAGGACTTTGGAAGAAGTTTTTAAATTCAAAATGTTAACCCGGTTTCCTTAACAGTTATCACTGATTGGTTTAAACAGCCTTCCCCTGAGGCTTTCTACAAATGGGAGAAAGAACAGATAATTACAACTAGGACCAGACAGCTAACTTCAGCTTGCTTCTAAAAACACATGACTGTACCAAGCCCAGTGGTGTACTCCAGTTGAAGCCTTCTTTGCTGTCACAACAACTGGCATATGGTATTGAATGTGAAGTTTGTAGATTCTTTCTTACATAAAGGTGGTGTGGGGTTTGGATATGGAATATTCCCCAGAAAAGCTCATGCGTTGGCAATGAAGGAACGCTGAAAGGTAAAATAACTGAATTGTAAGGGCTCTGACTTCATGAGTTAATAATCTGGTCTCCTGGGTGGTAATGGTGGGCAGGTAGGGTGTGGCTGGAGGAAGCAGGTGGGGGGGGTGTGCCCTTGGACTAAATCTGTCCCTGGTTCCTTCCCCTCTCTCTTTTCTTCCTGGCTGCCATGAGCTGAGCAGCTCTCCTCCCCAATGCCTGCAACCATGTGTTTCTGCCTTGGAGCAGACAACCCTAGACTGAACTGCTAAAACTGTGAGCCAAATAAACCTTTCCTTCTCTAAGTTGCTCCAGCCAGGTATTTTGGTCAAAGCGATGCAACAGCTGACTAACACAGGTGGGTTGGAAGGATTCATGACAAAGTCAGAAAAGTCAGATGGAAAAAAATTTGCTTTTACTACCTCTACTACCCACCAAGACTAGGACCACAAGCAGTACCATCCATCACCTCTGTCCTGAAGATGAGATGGTACTGTTTCATTACAAAATATCTATGGGTAAGAACTGACATGATCCTTACTATACACTTAAGGAAACCAAGGCCCACCAAGGTGGTCTTCGCCACAGTCATGCAGTTAGTAAGGTTAAAGCTGGGAGACTGATGTCTTTCTTTTTTTTAAATATTCTAAAATTCAAAGTGATATCTTCCATTACTTGGAGTATGCAGAGACAAAGACTTGAATAGCAAATATACATGCTGATAGCTTAAAACAGTCCTCCAATTTTATTTCTGATTTTCAAGAAAAATACAAAGATATATTATTATGAATAAACAGTTACAGTCATTGGCTGCATAACAAACCTTCAGTCAACACTCAACCAAGTTTATGACAGTGGTTCTATAAGGTTATACTACCTACTGCTATCATAGAATCATAGTCATTTTAGTTTATATAACTACACTCTGATACACACATGATGGTGAGATTATCTAACTATGCATTTTCTTGGAACATATCCCTGTCATTAGGTGACAGAGGACTATTTCATCTTCCCAAATTCTTTAGCTTGCTAGAAAGCTACTAGGCAAAAAAATTAAAAAAAAAATAAGAGCTAATTATTGCCCCTCCCCCCACATTTCCTTGAAACTATAGAAGTGCCCTCTGAGAAAGTACTTCCCCTTGCCCCTAACTAGACATCTCTGTTCAGTGCATGATTTTGTGAGCATTAGTCTCCAGGCTAAATAAGCCCTAAACAGATAAAGGAAGAACATGTCTATGAATAAGCAAATCCTATAATGATAATGAATTGTTGATTCGGGGCAATTTGTTTTACGAGTCTATTTCAGGTCAGGTTTCTACTGTGGTCACCCCCCTCCCTCGTGCAGGCACCTCACACCCTTTTCTCTCTTTGAAAATCTGGGACCCGCTTTGCAAAGCGATCGTACCTTTCCTCACCCTGAAAAGAGGTGAGGGAGGACGAGCAGTGCCATGCAGTGGTAGAAAAATCATTTCCCTCCTAATGAGCGCACCACTTGCTGGGGCCCGAGGTGAAAAGATAACAGAGACACTGGCAAATGAGAGTTTCTACACTTGTCAAACTCGTCTCGCAATCCTGTCAAATTATAGAGTTGAGATTTTGTTGTCTGGTTGAGAATTAAGAAAAACGGTGGCAGGCTGGAACCGTTCCCTGTGTGGCCAGATAGCGAGCTGCCACGGTGTCGTGGAGAGAACACAGGAGCCCAGAGACTGGAGGCTGGCTCCGGGCCCTGGACTGCCGGGTGAAGTCCTCTTGGGTCTTCACGTAAATGCAAATATAACCAGTTCTTTTAACAAGTGAGAATAGGTGCCTTCCCTTAAGAGTCTGACAATGCTATATGGACATAGACTGCTCAACACTGATGTCATCAATATACTTAGAAAGGTCCAGTGGTGGCTCAAGAACGTTCTAGACTAGAAACAGTTTTTTTGTTATCGATTTCAATCAGACTAATTCCTTCTGCAATGACTTTTCACAACATGATCTCCCTCCCCCCCCCTTTTTTCCAAATAGAAAGCCTATATACAAGATAGGATTAAAATTAAAGCAAATTAAAAAAAAAACTATGTGTTTCCACATTTTCTTTGTGTGTGTGTGTGTGTGGGGGGGGTACTGGGGATGGAACTCCGGGGCATTCTGCCTCCGAGCTACACCTCCAGTCCTATTTTATTCTTTATTTTGAAACATGGTCTCAATGAATTGGGGAGGGTCTCACTAAGTGGCTGAGGCTGGCTGTGAACCTGCGATCCTGCTGTCTCAGCCTCCCAAGTACTGGGATTACAAGTGTGCGCCACCACGCCTGGCAAGTTTCCACATTTTAAATAAACATAGCACCCTTCTCGTTATTTGAGTTCAGAATTAAACAGGACACATTGTGTTCACAGCACGTTCATATTTTCTCCACTGTCACTGGAATTACAACATAAACGACCAAGGATTTACAAAGAAACTATAAGCACTGCTCATGAATTTTATATTACAAAAGATCCTTAAATATGTAACACCTGTCATACAGTCATTTCTATCATTTTACTTTCCCCCGTTATTCTGTCTCTTTCTGGATATTGTACGTTGTCCCTTAAATCTCTCTCATCTTCTCCACCCTTTACTTACAATACTGGCTGGTATTATCTTTTAAGTCACATTTCCTTATATAATTGATAGATTAGAAAAAGCAACAGGTGAGATTGTTTGGACAAGGTGTTCAGTTTTGCCATCCATAAAATGGGAAAAGCATGATATACTATTTTTGGTTTTTACTTTTTGTGGTACTGGGAATTGAGCCCAGGGCATTCTACCTGAGCTACACCCCCCAGCCATTTTTTTTTATTTTTTTGCTTTGGAACAAGGTCTCACTAGGTTGCTGAGAGTCTTGCTACTTTGCTGAGGCTGTACTTCCTCCTGTCTCAGCCTCCCAAGTACTAGGATTACAAACTCGGTGTGGAGACGCACACCTGTAATTCCAGTACTTGAGAGGCTGAGACAGGAGGATCGCAGGTTCGTGGCCAGCCTCAGCAACTTAGTGAGGCCCTGGGTGACTCAGTGAGACTGTTTCAGAGTCAAAAATAAAATAGGGCTGGGGGTGTATCTCACAGGTAGAATGCCCCTGGGTTCAATCCCTAGTACCAAAAAAAAAAAAAAAAAAAGGGAGAAGCTTACATGACCAACTAACATATCACAGAATGCATTTTAAAGTGTCACGTCTCATAGTGGTTTGTTCAACATTCTGATTAGGTTGCTATGAGAAAAAACAAAAAGCAAAAACACACTATTACACCATGTTGTTTCTTCTCATCAATTTTTAGAAAGCCACCAACTATATCAGTAAATGGCGATTCTTCAATTTCCTTATAGAAACAATGTTTGAGAGATCGAGTGGCTATCTTTGAGATAATGTAGAATTTAGCCACTGAAAAGGAACCAATAGATTAGTAGTTGAACACTTTAAATACTATCCATCCAGGTTGAAGATCATCTCACAATGTTTAAATCAAACCTTTGCTTCTATAAGTCAAGTGTTCTGGTTTTGTTCAAAACTCCTACTTTCCTCATTTATTCATTTCTATACGGTAATGAAACAAAGAGCAGAAAAACATCTCATAAATGGAAGTTTCTAAACAGAATGAAACAGTTAAATCAAATGTAGGAAAAATTCATCATCATTACAATCCAGGATTATTTCTTCCTATATTTGATAGCAGATTCACACTCTGCAAAATAAAGTGTGTATGAGGGGGCTGAGATTCAATTTATCAAAATAATCATTATCCCGATATATAAAAATTAGATATCATAAAAATGGAGATGAGGGCGATGTATGAAAGTGGAGGGGAAACCTCTAGAGTGTAAGGGAAGAGACCTAACCTTAAAAACAATGCAGGATTTTATAGATCTTCATTCTGCTCAAGTCTGCTTACATTACCTGAGAACACCCCAAAGTCTCAACATCATATTTCAGTATAGTTCTAATTTAAAGAAAAGAAGCCTTGCTTATGCAAATAATTCAAATGAAGAGCAAAGCTGAGGATTTTTCTCTAACAGTCAGGGGGCTGTTCAGAAACCTGCTTCCATGCCGTGACATCATCTCCACCTAAGGGGCATTTTTTTTTCTTAACAAATACCTAGAGTGGTATTTGTAATATCAATGCTCAAAGCCCCCCCCCCATGCAGTACTAATCTCTTGATAAGGAGTTGGGGACCCAGAAGGACTAAATCCCTTGCCCCAGGTCCCATAGCTGGTAGGTGACAGGTACAGTGATCTTCAAATGCTACAGTGTGGTACCAGGGTCTGACCTCTATACCACCTTGTTATGATGTCTCTTCAATTTTAAAGCCAAGTTGTAGTTACAAAGTAACATTACAAATGCTTAATTAATCCTGGGGAGGTGATTACTACAGGAAGTCTGCTGTGGAGTTGAAATGACTCCTTTCTTTTTAGAAGACCTTTGCTAACACAATATGAAATATTCACAACTTTAGAAGATAAAAGTTAAATGACACCTTTAAAGTCACTGAGGGATCAAAGAGACTATGCAGCTAAGATGGTAACTTTAATGTTCATTTATTTATTAGTAATTAAGACCTGTCTAGTTTTTAAAAATGGATAAACCAGTGTATAATAAAAGGCACGCATAACCAGGTAGCCTTTGAAAATGAAAAATAAAAGACTGAATCCATGTAGGAAAAAGTAGGAGCTAATTCTACTGTAAACCTAAGTATAGATTTAAGCCTGAGTTTGGGTTACTGCAGTTGAGCACTGTCTCTGAGCTTCCTGACATCAAAAAGGCAGACAGGGTTACCCAGATGAACTCCACCCTTTCAACAAAGCTGGTGAGAGGCTTCATTGAGAAAGCAAACTGAACCAAACGAACAGATTTGTCATTCTAACACATTTACTAACTTGCCTTTACAGCCAGCAGACCGATATTACCATTCTTGCCTAGGTAAGTACTTTGAATGGAGCAGCTACCAACAAAGGTCAAAAGCGAATACCCCAACGCATTGCCACACCTAAGCGCTTGCTGGCTGGGCACAGCAGTGTCAGTTCTGCCAGGCCATGGAGCCGTCGCTGGTGCCCAACTGGATTAGCAGCCTCTAATGGGATTTCTGACTCTATTTTATGTCTCTGATCCATTTTCCATAATCCATCCAGAGAGATGTTTTAAAAAATTCAAGTCTGGTCATGTCCTGCCTTCACTTAAAACCCGACAAGGGTGCCCCGCTGCTCCCAGGAGAAAGCACAACACCTCCTGTTGCCACATAAAGCCCTACTTTGTTTTTCAAATGAGTGCACAGGAGGCCATATAATGAAGATGCTATAATTCATTTAACCACTTTCCTGTTAATAGACCCTTGGCTTGTTCCCAATCTTTGGCTATTACCAACAATTATACATGACTCTTTGGATACATGGGTGAGCATTTTTCTAGATGTGGAATTACTAGGTTGAAGGAAGAATATTTATGCTTATGATTTCTACATATAGAGTTAAACTGCCTTCTGAAATGGCTTTATCAATTTATACCCTCTCACATGGTTAATGGGAGCTTTCTTTCCCACACCGAATAACTTGTCTATTATCAATTAAAAAAAAAAACCTTTGCCAACATAAAAGGTGAACAAATATTTTTGTTGTGATTTTCATTTTCCTAACTGCCAGGGAGAGGGAACACCTTTTATATGTGTGTGTGTGTTTTTTGTATATCTTTGCTCATTTTTCTGTTGAGTTTCGATTACTGGATTACAATTTTTTCTGGCTTGTTGCTTATCTTTTAACTTTGTTCAACATATCATTCATTATATAGAGGCTTTTACTATTTTGTACTAAAATTTATCAAAAACCCTGTTGGGCTTTCAAACAAGGCTATACTGAATACTAATATGCTACCATGGAACCCACCATTCTGTATAAATAATAGGTACAAATTTTAAAAAGATTATATTGACTCTATAGAATAATTGTAGGAAGGGTTGATATTATCCTTGTATTAACTTGTCTTACCCAAGAGTATATTGTGTTTTATAATTTAAGTATATCTTCTATAATCTTCAGAATGCATCAGTATTCATCATAAAGGTCTTACACGCTTGTTTCTCTTATTATATTTATTTCCAAGCATATTTGCTTGGTTTCTTTTGGGAATGAGATATTTTTCTGTTGCAATTATTTAAATTGTCCTTTTCTGGCAATTTTATTTTTGAAGGGATTTTGTAGGTGGCTCACACTCAGTTGTCTTATTAGTTTTTCAGTTAATTCTCTAGGATTTCCTGGAACTGTTTATGCACTTTTCTGCATACTTTATTAGCCTAAAATTTTCATGAGAACAGAAACTATTTCCACCTCTTCATTGCCAGGGTCCCAGTACCTGGTACAGCTGCTGGCACACGGCAAGTGATCAATCTAGCCGGGTGTGGTGGCACACCCTTGTAATCCCAGTACTTGGAAGGCTGAGACAGGAGGATCTGGGTTCGAGGTCAGCCTCAGCTACTTAGTGAGGCCCTCCGCAACTTAGTGAGACCCTGTTTCAAAATAAAGAATAAAAAGTAGGGCTGGGGGTGTAGCTCGGAGGTAGAATGCCCCTGGGTTCAATCTCCAGTGCCAAAATAAATAAATAAATAAATAAATAAATAAATAAATAAATAAATACTTTCTAAACTGGATAAAACCGAAGATGTAGATTGGGCCTTCCTTCTCCTCTCATAAATGGGTATCAGTGTGTACTCATTTCTTCCTGCCATGGCTACGCTTCTTGAAGGAATGAACCTACAATTCCACTATTGAAATAGCCAGTGATTAACCTATAAAAATTACACACCGGACAATTATAAACACTTTCCTAAACAGGTGCTGGATGTCACATTAAAAAAGAGTAAGGGGAGTGGGCGTGATGATGCATGCCTGTAACCCCAGTACTTGGGAGTTTGAGACAGGAGGATGGCAGGTTTGAAGCCAGTCTCAGCAACTTAGCAAGGCCCTCAGCAACTTAGCAAGACTCTGTTGCAAAAAATAAAATATAATATAGGGCTGGGGGTGCAGCTCAGAGGTAGAGTGCCCCTGGGTTCAATCCCCAGTATCAAAAAAAAAAAAAAAAGATCAAGGGAGCTGGGTGTGGTGGCGCACACCCATAACTCCCGTACTTGGGAGGCTGAGGCAAGGGGATCACAGGTTCACGGCCACCTTGGCAACTGTCTCAAAATGAAAAATAAAAAGGGCCAAGGACATGACTTAGTGGTACAACACTTACTTAGCATGCACAAGGGCCCTGGGTTCCATGTCCAATATTGCCCACCCCCAATTTTTTTTCTTTGTATCAGTAACATTTTAGAAGAAGTGCCACGAGTATTTTCATTCCACACTTTGTAAGGAAGAAAGGAGACCTAGGATAGTCAGTAAGTAACAATGTATGTGAGATATGATGAATAAGGCCACTTTGGATGTTTTTCCTCCTGATCCGGGTGCTCCGGGAGGTGACATGCAGAGCTCTGGAGAGCGACTTGGTGGCACGGTCTTGGCATTTGTCAGCCAGAGCTGAAGACAAGCGCACCCTGCATGCCACCAAGTGCCCCGCAGACCAGTCGCTGCCTTCGCTGTTGCCTGGCTTCTCTCACTGGTAGGGATGGATTTGTCTACGTTCTTCAGAAGCTTGATGGCTTCTCTTTTTCATCCTGCCAGGAAACTGACAGACCCACCGAGGGTTATGCTAGTCTGGTAAACACTGCTTTTAAAACTACACAGGTTCCTGGTGGGGTCACAGCGCTTGTAATATCCGCTTATTACTATTATTATCATCATGGGGGCAGACTGTAAAATATTCTTCCTCTTCTTTTTTAATGACAACCATGAAGACCATCATAGTTTGCTCCTGCCTATATTCCTTTCATCTAGATAAAAATCATCCTTTGTAGGTTCCTACTTTCTCTAAATAAATAATTTCCTTCTTACTTTTCATATGAATGTCCCTCAGGTCTTCACTGGCCTGGAACTTTCTCCTGCAGCCCATGAGGTGAATCCACACTAAATTAGCTCCTGTCTCCGGCAGAAAAGAACACACTAACACATTTATGCTTTGGTAAGGGAGGATTTTTATAAACAGCACGAGAGGAGAAAGGGGCATGTGAAAGAGAACAAGAGAGAGAGAGTGAGATGGTAATAAAAAGTAATACAGAGAAAGAGAAAAAAATATTGAAGCTCTGTTGGTTTGGGGGTAAATACATCACCTAAAAGAATACTGCGAACACTCTGCTATTTACATGGGCTATGGGTACCACAGCACATTAGAAATTGTTTTTATAGCTCTTTGAAACCTCACTGATTTTTAAAATATTCCCTTTAGCCCTGAGAAACAGATGGTACACTTTTTATTTTGAAATTACCCCTTCCACCTTTCCCAACTGAGGTGTAGTACTTGCTGATTTGTAAGACAATAGCTCTGAGTCCAAAAAAAGAAGCAATACCACACAAAAGAAATTTTGCTCATGTGCCTCCATGTCAGTTAAGCATTAAAGGTTCTTCCCACTAGTGAATTAAACTTAATCTCTCTGTAGCTTCCAGGTGTTACCTGTGGAGTGGCTGCTCAAGTGAGCTGTCTTCCCAGGCTGGATGATATTGGGATCCTGATAATGATGCCATCCTGACTGAATCTCAATGCCCCTCTGAGCAACACTGAGGAAGCCACCAGGGCACCTCGATGTTCCCTGTGTGGGATCTGATGCTCACTGGGAGGAAGCAGCTGGGTGCGTCGAGAGTTCTCCCTTGTCCTCATCCAAGAATGGTTGCCTTGATTACACTGATTTTAACTCTGACCTATTTGACTGCCTTTTCTGGTTTTTTTTTTTTTTTGGTGGTACTGGGGATTGAACCCAGGGGCATTCTACCTCCAAGCTATACCCCCAGCCCTATTTTTTATTCTTTATTTTGGAACAGGGTCTCACTAAGTTGTGGAGGGCCTCACTAAGTAGCCGAGGCTGGCCGCGAACCCAGATCCTCCAGTCTCAGCCTCCCAAGTACTGGGATTACAAGTGTGCGCCACCATACCTGGCTTGACTGCCTTTTCTATGTCTGTGTTGAAGGCACTAGTCAGTGTGCCCCACGCAGGACATCCCACATGCAGCTTGGAATTATAACCTCGCCACTCCTCAGGTTTATTGTCAAAAGATAATGCCCTGCCAATGCTGCAGAGCTATTTATAATCTGGCAGACCTTCTTGGGTGTGCGTGTCTAGAGTCTATTTATCAGCACACAACAGTTTCAAGGGCTTTCACAGAATGAAATGTCTCGGAAGCTCTGCTATATATTCTGACATTGGCTTGTGGGTCCTTGTGTCTCTGTGAGTAAGGTTTATGAAGCCACTTGGTAAATAAATTTTATTAAGTAAAATGGAGTTGATGCCAATTCTGACTGACTTTATCGGTAATGAAGAATGTGTTAGACAAAGTACCTCCACCTGGCTACCATTAATAATACACTTAGAGTTTTGGTCACAATCAGTTTATAAGCTTTGCAAGTTGTTTCAGAGTGGGCATCGAAGGAAAGTCAAACATAGAATCCAGAGACCCTGGCACTTTCCATAAATTTGCCTTTTTGTATGTATGGGTGTGGTCCCGGGGATTGAACCCAGTGGTGCTCTACCGCTGAGCTACATCCCCAGTACTTTTTATTTTCATTTTAAACAGGGTCTAAGTTACTGCATCTGGTCTTGAACCTGCAGTCCTCTTGTCCCAGCCTCCCAAATACTGGGATTACAGGTGTGCACCATTGAGCCTGGCAGCACTTTCTATAAGTTTGATGTGAGCAGATTATGAATCCTTAACCACAATGAGGTCTAGAATTATTAAACAGTTCTGGATACATGATAAAATTGAGAAGCTATTGTTTGATAAGGTCCTCACATCTATTACAAACTAGTTGTTGTCTCTACTAAGCTTAGTAAACATTTTCTGGTGTTTATCGGTCATGGCTACTTTTAGTGGAACATTTATTAGAAGTGATTAAGTCCATCAGCTGTCAGCTTTGACAATGTATTTGGTGGAAATATTTTGGAAAACACTCTAAAACCAAAACTGAATGGTATTACTACTTGAACTCCTTGGCTTGTTCAAAACTCCACTCATCTTAAGCCCAAATTCATGAGAACATGAGTGTTCCCAATGCGTTTATCAATGTTCCTGTGATGCGAAGGCTTGTGAGCCACAGGGCCTGTGTGCTTCTCTGATTTGATAGAGCTTACACTTACATCATTTCATCATTATTGTCATGGGAGAGACGGGATGACTTCTTGTGGGTTCTTGGCTCCAGGGTAGAAAAGAGTTTCAGCACATACCAGTCAGAGATAAAAGCATAGGCTTCATTTAAGAAAGATGGGGACACAGGCTTAGGAAAGGTGCAAGCCATGTCAAGGGTGTAAGAGCTGCGGCAGATAGGGGCTCAGAGGGGTGCAGAGAGCTGCTGCAGAGGGAGAGAGTGTGTCCCCCCATCTTTAAAATCTTTTTATATGCTCACTGGAGAAGGGGGGTGGCCAGGCCCACTGCGGGGGGAGGTGGCGATCTCCTCCTTGAAGCTCCACTCTAGACAATGGGTGTTGAGATAGGACTCTCAGGGACCCCGGAGGCTTGGAGACTGGGAGACATGAAGTTGGATGGCCAGTTGTAACTTTTTGGAGTTCTGGTGGAAGATGAAGCTCTTTCTCTTCCAAAGCTAATCGCCTCAGGAGTTTGAGATGTGAAGTTAGCCCATTGTTTGGCTCTTTGAGCAAGTCCCGCAGAAGCTAAGGGTTTTAGATTTCCCTTTTAAAATGATATTTCCCTTTTTTCTCCCAATTTGTCTCCTTTCTGCCTAACATTTTATTTCTTTTATTCTACCTCATCAATTATCTCTAGGACACAGATAAGGAGGGGGGCTCCCAGAGAGGAAGTGACAAACCCAAGGTCACCCAGCTGGTGAATGGTGGATCTAGACGTCAGTCTGGGACTTCTGTCTCCCAGGGTTAATTTCTTTCCACTTTCACACCAGCACCAAGGCAGATATGAATAGGAACATCATGAGACAGTGTGGGCTACGGTATCTTCTCTTTTCTTGTTATTATTCATTATTCCTCCATGAAAATATGTTCCCAATAATTCATAGTATGTCCAAAATTTTCCCTCTTATGACAATTATTCCAATTATGACATAGACTGAGCAAAAGACCACAGTGTGCTCTTTTGCTCAGTCTATGAAAAGCTACGCCTCTGTGTGCCTAACGGTTTTCCAATAGATGCCCGATGAGGACATTTGGTCTGGTTGATGACTAGTGTACGATGGACCTGTCGAGAAGGTCTTAAAGCAGTACGTCTTCAGCAAAACCACTGGATGAAAAGTGTAGTTTCCATGGCTGCCCCGGCAGGTCTACACCATTTTCTGCCCGGCATGTTAGATATGATCTACCTTACACTATTCTCGATCTCTCCAGCTTTCCCTTTAATAGCTTTAAAACTGACAGGAGAATTTTCTGTACCAAATCCAAAGCTCATAACCCGAAGCTTTTTAATAGTTCCCCATCACCTATGATAAAGTTCAAACCCCATCTGTTTGTGCATTTCCCACCTCTCCCCACTCTTACATGTAATACTCACTTTTTGGCATTATTGAAAAACGACACGAAGTTCTCTAAACACTGCACTCTCTCTCACACAGCTCTACTCCTACACCCCCCCTTCCTCGTTTAATTATCAGGTCAAGGTGTAATAATAATGAGAGCTAAATTCCGTGCCAAGCATTGTTCTAAGTGTATCACGTGTATGACTTAACATGTGTAACACAACAGCTCTATGAGGTAAGAACTACTCTATCCCCCTTTTATGATGTGGAAAAATACCACACAGAAAGGTTATTTTCCAAAGGTCACACAGAGGTACAGGGGAGAGCCAGGATGGGAATCTGGGCGGTTGGCTTCCGGAGTGGCCTCCTACCCAGGGAAACAGCCTGTGAGCTCAGGTCTCACTTCCTCTGTGTAACCTCTGGAGCGGCCCTGTCCTCAGGCAGGTGAGGACTCGCTCCTCCCTCATCACCTGACCTGGGCGCCCTGACCAGCCTCCTTGTGTGGGCAGCGAGGAGCACCCATCCTCCTGCATCCTCCGCATCTCCCACCTGCTCAGCACACGGCCAGTGCTGAAGAAATGCCTTCTGGTGTGACGTCATTATACACATTATTAAAAAACCAGGTGTAAGCCGGGCGTGGTGGCTCATGCCTATAATCCCAGTACTTGGGAGGCTGAGAAAAGAGGATCTCAGGTTCAAGACCAGCCTCAGCAACTTAGTGAGACTCTCAGCAACCTAGTGAGACCCTGTTTCCAAATAAAAAAATAAAATAGGGGTGGGGGTGTAACTCAGAGGTACAATGCCCCTGGGCTCAGTCCCTAGTAAACACAGACACACAGACACACACACACACACACACACACACACACACACACACACACACAAATACTACTAATAATAAAATAAATGTTATTGAAATAAAAGCAGTTTGTCAACACATTTACTAAGCAGCTTCTTCTGAGGTTCCCAAATCAGACACTTTTTACATTTCTGCTCCATAAGCAGAATAAAGAAGATAGAGACATAAAGATTTTTAAACCTCAAAATGGAACGTGAAGCTGTGTAGGTATTTCTTAAGTCTTTTTAGAACTGCTCTGAGTAAATAAAAATAATATTTCTGTTAGTTATCAACTATTTCTTGACTTTTTACAAGTCTGACTCTGGAACTCACAAGACTGATTTTTTTTTCTTCTTCTTTTACTTGAAGACACTAAACATTTAGCACACTTGAGAAGGCTTGGGCAGTAGAGGCCGATCTCAGAAGTGGAGTGATGGGTCAGAAATTCTTGGGTCAGCACAATAGTTTCGCTGAAGCCAAAGTGGCGCCTCCTCTCATGAAGCCCATGAAGCCCACCGTGGATGGGAAGGGCGAGGGACACGGTGGGGGGGGTCACCCGCCATGCCGCCCGAGCTGCGCTCAACTTCTCTGCCAAGGCTCCAGCCAGGAAGGAAGTCTGCTCCTTTGAAGATGTTTGGAGAAGATGCTGTTTCACACCAATGAGCTACTTCTGAGCTGCCTATGCCTTCATTTCAATTGCTTAAGGAAGTCTTCCTTCAGGTGCGGTGGCTCACACCTATAATCCCAGTACTTGGGAGGCCGAGACAGGATCGCAGGTTCGAGGCCAGCCTCGGCAACTTAGCGAGACCCTGTTTCAAAAATGAAAAATAGCTGGGCGTGGTGGTGCATGCTTGTGATCCCAGTACTTGGGAGGCGGAGACCGGAGGATCTGGGTTCGCAGCCAGCCTCAGATACTTAGTGAGGCCCTCCGCAACTTCGTGAGACCTGGTTTCAAAATAAAGTATAAAAAATAGGGCTGGGGGTGTAGCTTGGAGGTAGAACGCCCCTGGGTTCAATCCCTGGTACTGCCAAAAAAAAAGAAAAATAGAAAAGAGCTGGGGGTGTAGCTCAGAGGTAGAATGCCCTTGGGTTCAATCCTCAGTACCAAATAACAACAACAACAATAATAAATTAACTAACTAAATTAAATAAAAAATTAAAAAGCCTTCAAAGTGTGTGCGAAGAAGCCAGGCGTGGTGGTGCACGCTTGTAATCCCAGTACTTGGGAGGCTGAGACTGGAGGATCTCAGGTTCGCGGCCAGCCTCAGCTACTTGATGAGGCCCTCCCTCCGCAACTTAGTGAGACCCTGTTTCAAAATAAAGAATAAAAAAAATCGGGCTGGGGGTGTAGCTCGAAGGTAGAATGCCCCTGGGTTCAATCTCCAGTACCGCAAAAAAAAAAAAAAAAAAAAGTGTGTGCGAAGGCCACACAGATGGATAGGACAGAGCTCCACCGTGGAGCTTTTCAGCCCAGTGACAGCAGCAGACAAAGCACAGAGACCCTTTGCAATGTGATGCGCACCTGCAAGCGCGAGGTACTGGTAGCTCAGAGGCCAAGGCATGGATGGCGAAGCTAGGAGGGTCAAGTTTCAGGGACAAGTAAAAGTAATTAGGTTTTCCAAGGTGAAAAGGGTGTGTTGAGCGGAAGAAAGCCCAGGAGGGGAGAGGATGCTTTGACCTCACCTTTGATGCGGTGGGCTTTTGGCTCAGTGTTGATGAACATGGCTTCTAGGTTTACTTTATACCGTCTCTGGGAAGGGTGGGAGCTGATGGTGAGACTAGGCAGAGGCCAGCCCAGGCCTGTGTGTTAGGCTGACGCACCTGGCCCTGCTGTTGCGTATCAGGCATGGCGGTGACATCGTTTAATTTCTGTTCTGCCTAGATCTCTGGTTTCCAGTCTTTTAGATTCTAAATACTAGTTAAATGTCAGAAAAAAACTTTTTTTTTGCAGTACTGGGGATTGAACCCAGGGGCATTCTACCTCCGAGCTACACCCCCAGCCCTATTTTTTGTTCTTTATTTTGAAACAGGGTCTCTCTAAGTTGCCTCACTAAGTAGCTGAGGCTGGCTACGAACCCAGATCCTCTGGTCTCAGCCTCCCAAGTACTGGGATTACAAGCGTGCGTCACCAAGCCTGACTTGAAATAAAATTTTTTTAAAAATACTCTAGATTTTTAAAATAAGGTTATCCACTTTTTATTTTATGAACAAGGCTGTATTTTAAAATTTAGTATTTATGGCCATAATATTTCATAATAGGAAGAGATTTTAAAGAAGAGTTATCTAAAGAGTAAATTTAAATGGACTACGTTGTACTGTCTTTATTTTTTCTGTGTCTGCAGATTGGTGAAAATGTCATCCGGGACCAGCATTTTGTGGACCAATAATTAGGGAGCATTTGGATAAAGTATTCTGGGGCCATAATTAAGAAGGAGTGAGAGGGGCAATACCAGGGACAGGAAGCCCAATTAATAATCAAAGTAACAGCATCATTTTCAGAACACAAAGTTTAAGACAAGATTTGCTCCCATGCTCAACTCCACATACCTTTTTCTTTCTTTCTTTTTTTTTTTTTGGTGGTACTGGAGCTTGAACCCAGAGGCATTCTACCTCTGAGCTACAACCCCAACCCGATTTTACTTCTTATTTGGAGACAGGGTCTCACTAAGTTGAGAGTCTCACTACTTGCTGAGGCTGTCCTCGAACCTGCGATCCTCCTGTTTCAGCCTCCCAAGTACTGGGATTACAGGCGTGAGCCACCACGTCCAGCTTTTACATAGCTTTTTTCTGATGGTCAATCTAACAAATGTCTTGAGGTGTAAGAGCCTCCACAGAATAGAGGTTTTGAAAAATTCGTTAGCGAGCCTCTGAGGACGAGTGGAAGCCATCAGTGGAAAAGAAAGAGACCAGCAAAGACTTCAAGATGGTGACTTGAAATCAAGACACCACAGGCAACACTATCCCCAGACCCGAGGCCCTGACTGGCATTTGATTCGTGTTACTGTGCAGATGAAGAGGCTGGGATCTAGTCTACACTGGCGGGTGATGCCTGTGAGGCCTCTGGGCTACTGAGAGAGCCAGGCAGTGCAGGTCACAAAATCAACCCCAGGAAGGTGGCCGGCGCACGAGGACCCAGGACAACTGGCTCACTCAGCAATCTCAAGACCAGACTTGCACTGGGCAGGACGGTGCTGGGATGAGGAGGTGGACAGGGCATCTGGTAGCCTCATCCTTCAGGTGTGAATGAATGAAAGGCGTGCTGATGTCGTCCTGTCCCAGTCTCCCTGGCTGTGTGTGTGAAGTCGATCCCCCCACCCCGGATGGATCATCACCGAAGGGTTCAGGCGTGGCAAAAGTTAAGATATCCAACCAGGCTTCTTCTAGGTCCTTCAGAGCAAGCAAGAGGCTTTTGTTCTTCCTTTCAATATTAGAGCAAGATCTGGATTCACTGGAATCCTGCTAACTCAAGTCCCAGTCCAGAGCTGGTCAGAACCAAGGGACGACGCTGACAGCTCTGTGTGTTGGTGCCATCAGAGGCGCAGCTTCCAGTTTTAGGGTCTCTTCAATTTTAAGTGTTGCCTCTGCTGAGGCTATGTTCATTTTCATGACCACAAATAGATTGAGATTTTATGGGAAATTAGAAGCCCACAAAGAGACAAGATGGAAGTTTGATCCTGCGATGGTTTGCAAGCATGTGTTGTAAACTTGGTCCCCAGAGCAACAGTATTGGGAGGTGGTTTATATCACGAGGGCTGCTTACGAATGGATTGACGCTGAGTATAAAAGGGCTAGAGGCTGCGAGCTCCACCTCTTGCTCTCTTGCCCTTCTGCCTTCCAGCACGGGATGACATGGCAAGGGGGCATCACCAGACATGGGTCCCTTGCCCTTGGACTTCCTGCCCTCCAGAACTGTAAGAAATAACTCTCTCTTCTTTATAAATTTACCAGTAAGTTAACCAGTATTCTGTTGTAGGAGCACAAAACACACTAAGACATATCCCGATTCTGTTGTCCTAAGGACCGCACCTCTAGGAAATGTTTCTGGATGTTTTCTAGACTTTGGGGAGAAAGTAGTAAATTCAGGTTCACAGTCAAAAACATTTTTAAGGCTAAAATTTCAAAGAACGGTGTGGGATCTGTAATTTTAGTACCAAAGAAATTCAGAAAAAAAATATCCCTAAGAATCAAAGATGCTGTACTCATCAACCCAGTTTAGACAGAAATTTTAAAACAAAGGTCACAACTGTAAAGACATTGTTTAGCCAGAAGACACTGTTAAGTGCTACAAATCATTCCAGAATTCACTCTGCAGAGACCTGGAATGGTCTCAGCATTTTCCTTGAGTCAACAGACAAACTGAAAACCTTACTTCTCAGACTTAAATTGGTTTGCAAATGAGAGTCACTCACATTTTGGGAGTTTGAAACCAATCTCTTTTCCTCCTACCAAGGCATATCTCAAATCTTGAACCTCTACTTCCTGCAATTAACACTGTTTCAAGAAAACACCAGCATAAATTAGCTCCTGTAAGCACTGTCTGTATTACTTATTAAAAGCTGTGTGCTAGGCACAATAGACACGTGCATTTGAGAGTTGAATTAATGAAAATTGCACTTTGCGTTTTCCATTCAAACGTGCCTTTTCTTTTGCACCACAGTTTAACTTCTTTCTAAATGTAGCTTTTAGTAGAAAACGACAACAATTATGAGCCCTTTGAGATTTAAAATCTGAAACTCAAATGATCAAGCCTTAATAAAAGCCTAATAAATTCCTTTATGTGTTATATTATGTCTGCTTAATTACTCTGAGCCCATCAGCGAAGCAGTACAGAGGCAGGGTTTATATGTTAGCTTTACAGAAGAGTGGATTTTGAGACTCCTCTAAATTTAACTTTTATGCGTACATCTAAAAATATATATTCAAAAATATGAATCTGAAACAGATCATTCCTACAGACATATTAAGTAGATAAATTTTCTTGAAAGACAAAAAGTGATTAAAATCACTAAAAAGTTATTTATCTCAAAAACAGCATATTCTCAGTCCAGTGGGCATCTCTTATTTTGACTAACAGTTTATCTCTTTCACTGATGGGAAAGAGGGGTACAACATGGTTGTCAGAATTACCATTTAAATATTGTTTTTCTACAGAACATAATTTTTTAATGTAGCAGGTAGTCATTGTTATTTAGAAAATGGCCTTTATAGAAAAATATAAAGTAAATTATTTTTATACTGATAATGTTGAGTATGTACAATATTTTAGAGGGGAGAGAAAAATGCAGTCTGTTAAGGACATAAAGAAGATGAGCCTGTCTGTCCGTCCGTCCATCCGTACATCCATCCATCCATCCATTTACTTGGTACTGAGGACTGAACCCAGGGGCATTCTACCTCTGAGCCATATTCCCAACACCAAAGGTTAGACTGGGTGACCCAGGAGGTCATCTTCCTTCTCCTACCTTGCGCACCCCCAGCCAAGAGAAGAGGTTTTTTGGATTATAATGGACTCTTATTTTTCCCCTAATTTGCACTTTCCAATTTTCTAGGATCTATTTTCTTGCTTCCTTTTCCTTTTTTTTTTTTTAAGTGCTGGAGATTGAATCCAGGACTTCAGGTGTGCTAAGCAGGCTCACAACCACTGAGCTACACCCCAGCCTAGGGTCCATTGTGACTGGATTAGCCACTGTTTTCTTTTTTTTCTCTTCTTTTCGGTGGTACTGAGGATTGAACCCAGGGGCACTCTGCCACTGAGCTACACCCCCAGCCCTTTTTGGTTTTTATTCTGAGACAGGGTCTTACTAAGTTGCTTCACGGCAGTCTTGACTGCCATTTTCCTGTCTCCACCTCCCAAGTACTGGGACCACAACTGTGCATCACTGCATCTGGCTCGTCAGGACTTCTATGAACGCAGTCATACATGCTCTGCTAGTAGCTGCTCAGGTCTCAAAAGTAGAAATACGTAAGAAACTAACAGATATTCATAAAATGGAATACATATTTGCGGCCCAGAAAGTATCATAGTAGGGAGCAAGCCCTTCCCAAGCTTTAGCAAAGCAGGAAGTCCTGTGGCTGGCAGCCTTCATCATGCTCTTGTGGGTCTCCCCTGAGAAACGTGGGAGGGGCACAGCTGATCCCTGCAGGGGCTGCAAGCTGAAGGCCAGGGAAGAAGAGCTTTGACATTTCTGTCACTGGAATGACAGGACCAAATGGACTGCAATAGGCAGCAGTTTGAGCAGGATAATTTGATATATTGGGACCTTGAGCTTCTCCAGATGCAGAACTCAGCACGGGACGGGAGATAAGAGGACAGCATTTCCCGTCCTGAATGAGGTAGCTGCTGGGTGAAACCAGGAATAAGAACCCTCCTTGTGCAAATTGAAGCCAGGCCACTAGCATGCAAAGCTTCAGATGCGCACTGCAATTCCCATCAGACTGCATAAATATCCACATATATTATAAACGCAAGTAAGCATCATATTTACAAGCATGCATAAGATACACCTCATCTTTTGGACTCATGATAGAGGATAGGAAAGCCAGAAAGAAAAACCAATGTTCACGAAGAACTGCTAAAGTGGAAAGAGCTGTTGCTACCAAGCTGCTCAATGACAATTACAAATAAAATGTCTCGGAATAACATTTCTCTTCCAAGTAAACACGCACATGCAGACACAGATTTCGACTGTGAAGATTTCATTCACAACAGAAGGATGTGCTTATGGAGAGAGAAGCGAGTCACAGCCCTCTGGGTGCACCTAGGTGCCCTGCCTGTCTCCCTAACGAGGCCTGGGTACAGCACTTCGCCCAGGCTACTTCCTTTCAGTATGGCAGGTAATGGGTAGATGTCACCATGAAGTAGAACCACAACCAGGCTAGGTAGGGTGACATGGGACTAATTAAGAGCAGCTTGATTTCACTGGTAAGATGTTGACTTGGCTATTTTCTTTACGTTCCTTAAGTAAAGATAACAAACAATACAACAGAAACCCCAAACAAGTTATCAACACAAAAGCATATGGCTTTATAAGGTGTAGTGTGCTTGTGTGGTTAAGACAAGTGGAAAAAAGACTTTTTCAAGAACATTTATTAGGTACCATTTGGTAGCTATTACTGTCAAAGGCACAAGCTGGAGACTTTACATACATCTGTCTTTTTTAAAACCCTATGGAGCTGCTTGTAATCCTAGTACTTGGGAGGCTGAGACCAGAGGATCTGGGTTCGCGGCGAGCCTCAGCTACTTAGTGAGGCCCTCTGCAACTTCGTGAGACCCGGTTTCAAAATAAAGTATAAAAAAAAGGGCCGGGGGTGTAGCTCGGAGATAGAACACCCCTGGGTTCAATCCCCGGTACCGCAAAACAAACAAACAAACAAACAAACAAACAACCCTATGGAGCGATTGCTCTTAGCCTCATTCTAACACCAATGACTTGGAACACTGAAGCAAATTTGTCCAAGGTTACGGAGCTCATAAAGGATGGAGCACAGCCAAGCCCCATGTCTGTTGAAGTTGCATTGCTCAAAAGCCCATCTCTTTCCCCTCCATTTACTATCCCTCTAAATATCATGGCAAAACCAAAGAATATGGAACAGAAAAAGAAATCGATAAGCACATATGAGTAGCCAAATGAATACATGGCTAAGATGAGCCATGAGTCTATGCTGGTAACTCCGAGCCAGGCATACAGTAGACCCTTCTACTTGGTGAAACTTTCAGGTGCCCAGGGTTCTGCGTCCTGCCTGCTTCACCTGGGCTCGTGTGCTTAGAAGGATCCCGTGGCCAAGCACTGACAACAGCACCTATACCAATCTTGCTCTCAGGCTAGAGGGGACTCTCTGCATCTCCCCAGGGGCTTGGATTCTGTCAATCTCACCATACAAACTGTGTGGTGGCCACTACTCTTTGTTTTGTATCTGGTACTGGGGATTGAAAACAGGAGCATTCTACTTCTGAGCTTACCCCCAGCCCTATTTTATTTTCTATTTTGAAACAGGGCCTCATTATGTTGCTAAGACTGGCCTCAAACCTGCGATCCTCCTGTCTCAGCCTCCTAAGTACTGGGACTACAGGTGTGCACCACCACGCCTGGCTGGGCGCTGCTACTCTGCACTGTTTCCCCCTCTCCCTACACACCTCTTCTCCCTTCCAATGTCCCATTCATGTTTTAGTCCCTCACAGACGTGCTTGTCCCATCCCTCTACAAAATGGCACTGGAAATCTTTCTTCTCCCTCCCTTCTTTACAAAAGGAATGTTCATTTTGTAACTGTCCAAAAATATAGAAAGGCGTGAAAGAGAAAATAAAATCACCCTGGATTCTGCCACTTAGACAAACTACTGTTACACTATGCTATATATTTGACCAGTCTTATTTTTCCTAAGCAAATGTGTAATATTTTTATAAAATTGCTTTCATATATACATGTCATCTTATAATACTTTTTCAATTTTTGAACTATCAATGAACATTCCCTCCCACAATTAAGTATTCATTTATCACATGGTTTTAGAGACTTCCTGGCATTGTATGATATGAATGTGGTATACTTATCTAACTCATCACCTGTTATTATATATTTAGGTAGTTCTTTTTTTCTGTGTGTGTGGTACTAGGGATTGAACCCAGGGACTCTCTATCACCAAGCTACATCCCCAGCCCTTTTTATTTTGAGACAGGGTCTGGCTAAGTTGCCCAGGCTGGCCTCGAACTTGTGATCCTCCTGCTGCAGCCTCCTGAGTAGCTGGGATTACAGGTGTGCACCACTGTACCCAGTCTAGGTTGTTAAAATTTTATTATTATAAACAGTTCTGTGATAATTGTCTTTACATATTTATGTTTATTCAGCTCCATCACTGTTTCTTTACAATATATTCCTGAGCACATCTGAAGGCCTTGATACAACCTGTAGGTTGCCCTTCTTACAGCTTTTATGAAATCTCGTTCCCAGCAGGACTAATTACTAATGCATGGGACGTGGGGCTCTTGAACATGATGAATAATCACCAAATTGCAAAGTGACTTATAAGTGAATTAACTAATTCACTTAACAAATACTCATTAACTTTCCATACATCCTATGTACTGAGGATACAGTAGGCAGCCACAGTCCCTGTTCTCATAGAACTTTTACTGTCTCCAGACAAAAAAACAAAGTGGCAACAACAGCCTGTGGAAGGAGGCCCAATGGGAGGTGACAGGAGGTGACATCCTGGGTTCCACCGGGCTTCTCCATCTAGACTCAAATCAAATTCCGCACCTTTCCTGCCCTGATGCCTATGTCTCATTCTAGCTTGAGCTGGAGTAAAACAAAATATTTTGTTTCAAAATCCCCTTCCCAACTATAAAAAGAATTGCTACTAACTCAACAATTTCTTAAAATTATCCCTTCCCCAACACACACACTGATTACAGAGAATAATTTTGGAGGAAAATTAGGTAAAACAAAACACTTAGGTAAAATGTTTTCTAAACATTTAAAGATATAAATTTAAATGTTTCCTAAGCTGGGCATGGCGGCCCATGCCTGTCATCCCAGTACTTGGTAGGCTGAGAAGGATCACAAGTTCTAGGTCAGCTTCTGTGACTTAGGGAGGCCCTTTGCAACTTAGTGAGACACTGTTTCAAAATAAAAAAATAGGGCTGGGGGTGTAGCCTGGAAGTAAAAATGCCCCTGGA
The DNA here is from genome assembly GCA_004027185.1 of Glis glis. Lineage (NCBI taxonomy): Eukaryota > Metazoa > Chordata > Mammalia > Rodentia > Gliridae > Glis > Glis glis. The sequence continues at coordinate 16,656 of PVJS01010028.1, read as the reverse complement.
TTCAATTCAATCCCCAGTAACACACACACACACACACACACACACACACACGTTTTCTAAAAGATTATGAGGATTTGAATTATATTTCTTATAACTAAGTTTCTGCATATACTGTAATCAATAGAGTAAACAATTTTAATGAATATAAATGGCTCCCTAAATTGGTCAGCAGTAAATGGCCTAAAGGTTTTAAATGGGAACAACCCAAACACATGGTAATTATATTCTTGAAAAAAATGTCATCATCCTCGTATTTGAATATTTTACACAGTATAGCATTTAGCCACCACTGAAGCCGAACCACTCGTACAAAGTAATTTACTTTTCCATTTCATGTCGACAGGAGCCAAATGATTAAAACGTTTAACATTATGTCTAATGAGACCTAGTTATCCCATTGCTTTAGAAACAAAGCAATACATTTTCTCTCAAAGAGAAAATATATAAGGATTAGAAAATATGTCAAGACTGATAAAATTTTGGTCTTTGTAAATACAGGATGACATATGGAAACCAATAGAATTGGCATATAGGTAGTAAATTACTTATTACTTGACTTTTTGTTTAGGGTATATATAAAATACTTCACATTTAAAGGAGAGATAAAGTTGTTAGAAATAAGGGATATCGATCAAGCCAACATTATTTCCTTAGAATGGGTCTTTGGGGATTACTTCTTCATATTCATAAAAAGCAAACCCAAATATTCTATCACACGTGTGTTCCCATGAGTATGGGTTATATAGATGGCATTTATCCACTGCTTACATATAAGTACCTAAGTGTTATACATATATGTATGACATTTTTCCAATTTCCTTATAGGTGTTAATTTAATCACCAAGAAAACTCACTGGGAAAAGGTACTTTCCTTTCTCACATTTTATGGGTGAAGAAACTGAGGCACACACTAAGATTACCTTTCCCAACGGTACAGAGAGAGAGAGAGAGAGAGAGTAAAAGACAGAGCTGGGAACTGAAGCCAGGCATGACTGTACACGGACCTCGGAGGAGTAAAGATCTAGATTGGTTGGCTCCACACGCCCCTCTGTGCCCTACGGAAAAACTCAGCACCTTCCTGCAGATGTCTTTGAACACCCGAGACAGTAGTGCTGTCGAGGTCCTAGGTCGCCTTCCATTTTTGCTCTTCTGATTTAGCTGAGTGATTAAGTACACACCAGGGGAAAAAGTGAACCATCTAAAAGTGAACATTAGTTATTCCTCACTTCTTTCTCTTCTTTGATCAGCCCTTCTCCCATTAACGCCAAGTAAATAATCCCTCTCCTTTTCTCCCTCAACGCGCTTTGCTTCATCTTTCAGAACCTTGTTTTCTGCCAACTCACACCCTCAGCTTCTGACTTCATCCACTCAACTGTTTATCAAGATCATTTCTAGACAAAGCCAGCTCCTCTTCTAAGAGGAATTCTGATGCTAGCTAAGAGAATGACAACCGTGTGTGCACAGGAAAATGGAGGCGAGACATCCTATAATATGATTAATATACAATATTTCTATTGATGATTAAACAGCTGCCACAATAGAACGAATCTGACATATGTTCACTAACTTATCAGACAAGAGGCAGGAGCAATTCAAGTTCAAATGACATCAGGTTCATTCATTAAATTCTTAAATAAATCCATACGGAAGCAATTATTTTCTTTGTATTTCAGAATCCATGGTTAGAAATGACAATGCTTAACGATAAAAAAAAATCACATCCCTCCACCTTGCCAATGCGGCTGTCAATACAGATGACAAGCGTTAAAAAGTCATGTCAAAACAGTATTAGAAAAAACAGGTTAAGAAGATAATTGGGGGCATATACAAATTACTAAATCATATATATCTGATTCATATAAAGATGAATTTTCAAAACATCACCTACTTCTGAACCAGTGAATATGAATTATTCACATGGCTTTATATAGTATGGGGATTAAAAAGAGTAGAAGAAAAAAAGATTCAAAAATAAATTTTAGAAAATGGAGCAGGGTTTCAAAAACTGCTGGTAATGAGTCAAATGGAAATCTTTCTTGAGCACCCACCCAAGTGCACGGCCATGTAAACTGAGATGTGTTTGGTATCCCTGCAGCTGTGCAACACACAGCTGGAATGGTCCTACCAGGTGGCCCTGTGTCTAGGGCACTCTCACTGTATCTGGCAATGCTCATGCAAGATAAGCGAATCAGTTTTTGAAAAACAGTTCTTGTCTTCAAAACGATTTTATGGTAATTGGAGAAAAATGCATTACACATAGTATAGATACATATAAAATACACATACTTTATAATTTGGGGTATTAAGAGTCAAAATTAAGAGATATGACTAGTCTAGGCCCTAGGAATAGCATACACTCTGCCCTCCTTGGGTAGTCCCTTTGCCCCTGAACTTGACTTGGTAAATGTTTGCGGAATGAATGTTTGTGGAGTTGATATACAGAACAGGATCCTTGTTCAATAAAAGGCTTGGCAGTTGTGAGCTATTTAAGATCAAGGACTCTCATTCAAAGAGTAAACCCTTACTACCTGGCTCAATGCTTGTACCTACTGAGCGCTCAGTTCATGGTTAGCAAATTCATGGCGATGAGAGGAGAGGGCAGGTAAACTAGGTAAACTGGAGACTATCGCTACGCGCCACCCACCTGAAAGCAAAGGGCAAGGCATCATGGAGAAGCAAAGACCTGAAGACTACTGGGGACAATGGCGGGATTCAGGAAAGGCTGAAGACACCTGACTCAGAGACGAAGAGGAGGAGGAGCTTTGCCTAGAAGACAAGACCCGCTTCTGAGATGCAAGGAAAGAAAGCAGATCATGAGTGAAACACAGAATTCTTTGCAGGGGCAAAGGAGAGTCCAGAAATAGCACCGCTGTCTCCACATTCCTAGAGATGATGATAATACATGTTTAAAAAGTGCATAGGTCAGCCGAGCATGGTGGTACATGCTTTAATGCCAGTACTTGGGAGGCTGAGACTGGAGGATCCGGGTTCGCGGCCAGCATCAGTTACTTAGTGAGGCCTCTGCGACTTCGTGAGACCCTGTTTCAAAATAAAGAATAAAAAATAGGGTTGGGGGTGTAGCTCGGAGGTAGAATGCCCCCGGGCTAAGTCCCCAGTACTGCTAAAATAAATAAATAAAAGTGCATAGGTCACTGTCAGCAAAGACTGCTATTATTATTCAATAGGAATAAAGATGAAACAAGTGGATTCTGGGCCTCGAAAGTGGCAAAAGCTGGACACAATCTTGTGTGTGTGTGTGTGTTTGGGAGGGTTGTTGCTAGTGGCATGTTAGAGACAGCTAGAAAGTTTTACAAAGTTTTAGATATGAACCACATTTTTCAAACCAATGCTTCAATTGTTCCATAGTTTTATCAAGAGCTGTGCTGGGCACTGTGGGAGATTGAGAGAAATGCAAGATACGGCTCTCGTCCCTGAAAAGTTAAATAACAACCCAGAGATATTTCATGGTAGAATGTGAAGATATGCCAAAAGGAAAAAAAAAAAGTGATAAGGGCAAAATGTTCCATAACAGAACTCTATTCATTATATATTTTCTCTTTTTAACATCCAATAGTTATCTCCTCTACTGGTTGGTTGGTTGATTATTTTGTTGTTTATAGTCAATAAAAATCATTTTCTGCTTTTCATGTTGAAATACTTTAGTAGATATTTGAGTTCTTTTGTTTATGAGAAAAATTGCTTCTCCTCAAGGTTCAATGAGCAAAACATGTCACCGGGCTTTGGCTGAACACAGGGCTATTTCCTTTCTTTCTGTCTTTTTTTCAAATGGTACTGGGGATTGAACCCAGGGGCATTCTACCAAGAGAGATACACCCCCATTCCTATTTTATTTTTTATTTTAAAACTCACTAAGTTGCTGAGGCTGGCTATGAACCTTTGATCCTCCTGTCTCAGTCTCCCAAGTACTGAGAATATTTGGTTTAAAAAAAACACCTTTTGTACAATTGCAGGACAGTTTCCCAGAGCCATGCAATACACTAACACTGTCTTTACTGTCCATCTACCCTGAGACTTGGGCCTGAAAGGGTTAAACTAAAAATCTAGTTATGGTTGCTTCTCCTTTGGTTCAGTTCTGCTTTTCTATAATTCTCTAGAGCTGGCAGCTGACAGCATGGATTTTTATTGAAGAAATGCTATGACATTTGTTCTAAATGTCACATTTCTCCCCCACAAACTAAAAATAGCATGTCACCATACCCCTACCCCTAATAAAATTGTTGGCTTGGAAATGACATTGATAAGCAAAATGAAGCCTATAACCTTTTCTCCCCCTTTCTATAAATGTTTTATTTATTCCTGAGTAACATTTGGTATCTTTTGTAGGCTGAGATCAAAGGGACAAAATCAGTAAATTTTACTGCCGAAGGAGTCTCTACAGTATGGGACTGTCATTTTTAAAGCATGTTTTCAGGCAGGCACGGCTGTCATTTGAGTAGTGATCTAGTGAGTGACAGAAAATATCTGTAGAAATAATGTGTGCTCTCATAGTAATGTGACATTTTATGAGCAGTTTGACTGTTTTCATTACTCTGATTTCAGTCTGTTGAAGAGAAAGTTAGAAAGCCAGCAATGGAATATGGAAAGCCCGTCAGGACGGAGTTGATAGGACAACCCTGAAACTGGGCTGCTGCATTTAATAAGACTTTTTGGCACTTATCTGAAAGTGCTGTAAGTACTAAATTGACCTGAACATTCAATCTGATCAATCCCAAGGTCACTGGCTTTATTGATAAGATTGTTTGGCCATCAGGCACAGGAAAAGCCAAGCATCAAGCCAACTTTATGGAGGCTTTGGCAATACTTTCCTTTGTTATCCCAATTAGGTTTTAAGAGTGAAGATTTAAAAGCCTGGTGTGGTGGGGCACGCCTGTAATTCCAGGACTTGGGAGGCTGAGACTGGAGGATCACAGGTTCCAGGCCAGCCTTGGCAACCTAGGGAGATTCTCAGCAATCTAGTGAGATGCTACTTCAAAACAAACAAACAACAACAAAAACAACAACAACAAAAAAGAAGGGACAGGGGTATAGCTCAGAGATAGAATGCCCCTGGGTTCAATCTCCAGTAACACATACACACACACACACACATACACACACACACACACACACACACACAGAAAAAGAAAAGAAAGAAAAAGAAAGGAAGGAAGAAAGGAAGGAAGGAAGGAAGAAAGGAAGGAAGGAAGGAAGGAAGGAAGGAAGGCAGGAAGGAGAAAAAAGTAGAAAAGAAAAAAAAAAAGAAGAATGAAGATTTCATTATTTGGGGAAATTTCATTACAACAAGCTTCATATCTATACTGTTGTCTTCAGTGGTGGAATTCTGTTATAGGGAACCTATTGCTAGAAAACACGGCCCTGGATTAAAGGAACTGGTCAAGATCTCAAGCACGTACCAGATGTTCTCTAATGGGTCATAAAGAATTTGGAGGTGTTTTTAGCCAGGCGAGTAAAGAATACCTGTGTACTTCTGTACACTTAGCTTATGAACACTCAACATCATTTTTTATGGCTCTTTGAAATGTGTGCTGTTTGGTGAATGTGTCGTTACGTGGCGATTCTTTGGACCCTCCCAGCTCCTACTTTGAACAGGGAGGTTCAGGACATACATTTATTTGGCTGGTACACATTTGGAATTCCCAGCTGCTTCAAGATCGAGAGTGGGGATAGACTCAGTGAGTGACTTCAGCCAACTCACAGGGCTGCGTCTACGCGGCTTTTTCCTGTACGTGTACACAGTCCCCTCCTGAAAGGCTAAAGGTGTCACTTTAAATTTTCAACAACTTGTATTAGCATGATTTAGGGGTGATACCATACCTTACACAGCTATTTGGGAATCTGAGGGTTCACAAAGGCTTTAGGATATATTGCTAGCAAAGGTCAAAAGACCACTATAGACAAATGACTTCAACCAGGTAAGTAAAGTACTATTTCCATTGTCTACTACCAAAAGAATATTATCATATAAATCCTCGTTTTCAAAAAGTAAATTACCATGCTTTCTGTTTTGCAGTAACTCCTAGTTACCCAATATTTGCTACACTGTAAGCTCTCTGAGGGAGGTGTTTATCTTACTCTTTTGTACTCCTAGATACTACCCAGGCACACAACAGACACTGATATTTTCTAACAATACTAAAGCCAATATCTCCTATGCTTAAAGATGTAAAATTTCCTGGAGGCTAAGGCAGGAGGATGGCGAGTCTGAAGCCCACCAGAGCAACACAGAGAGATGCACCACCCAAAAAGATGTAAAAGTTTATCCTACCATTCCAGACTTAACTAAAATTTCAGGTTTTTTTTTTTTTTTTTTTGCGGTACTGGGGATTGAACCCAGGGGCGTTCTACCTCCGCGCTACACCCCCGGACCTATTTTTTATCCTTTATTTTGAAACCGGGTCTCACGAAGTTGCAGAGGGCCTCACTAAGTAGCTGAGGCTGGCTGAGAACCCAGATCCTCCGGTCTCCGCCTCCCAAGTACTGGGATTACAAGCATGCACCACCACGCCTGGCAAAATTTCAGTTTTCAAACACTTTATAATTTTTAAGTCATGAATGGCAATCTTTATAAACTGAAAGGCAAGTATACTTATTTTTGGTCAATAAGTCTGTAGTTTGCAATGTATCTTGCTCCCCCATTTTTATGATTCCTATCAACTTCTGAATCAATATACTCCCACTCTTTAAAACTACAATCAGATGCTTTAAATTTCTCACCATTTTCTTTAATTTTGAAAACATAATCAGTGTTTTGAAAAAGCCTTACAGGGCCAGGTGTGGGGGTGTACCCTATAATCCCAATACTTGGGAGGCTGAGACAGGAGGATTGCAGGTCTGTCAAGACAAATCTCAACAACATAGCAAGATTCTCAACAACTCAGCAGGTCCCTATTACAAAATAAAAATAAAAGAAGGGCTGGGGGTGTGGCTCGGAGGTAGAATGCCTCTCGGTTTGATCCCCAGTACCACACACATAGACACAAAAAAGCCTGTAGAAGTAGTTAATAATGGAAAAGGAGAAAACATGCCCAGAAAAACTATATATATATTTATGTTACTAAGGATTGAACCCAGGGGCACTCTACGTCTGAGCTATACCCTCAGCCCTTTTTATTTTTTTTTAATTTTAAAACAGGATTTTGCTAAGATGCTGAGGCTGGCCTCCAACCTGTGATCTTCCTGTCTTAGAGTTCTAAGTACTGCGATTAAAGGCGTGTGCCACCATGTCTGGTTATAATTTTAAAAAGGGGGGGGAGGGGGGATGAAAATAATTTATTTGGAACTCTATAGTACAGTGATTCTGTGCTTTATTCAGGATATAAAAACATTAAAATGCTTCTGAATCTCATAAAATAACTACATTTTTCTGTATATATTTTGTTTGACTGGAATGAGATTATTTAGATTATTTTTCCTGAGTCTCCTCTATTTTATTCCTTTTTTCTCTGCTTGGTATATTATAATTATACTTAATACTGGGAGTCATGATTATGTATTTGTACATGCATCCAACATAATTGGTCAATTTCATTCCCCAATACCTCCCCTTAGATTTCTGAATAGCTGGTTAATACTTTCTATTAGGTTGGATTGTTTCCCCCACCCCCAGAAAAATGAGTTAAGAGCATTTTCCCAAGTACATGCAATTGTACGTTGGGACAGGGAAGGGTAAGGCCAAATTCACAGCCACAGAGTCCAGCACTTTCACCTCCTGGCCCCCAGGTAAGGCGTCCTTTCTTTGATTCATTCATAAACCTTCTCATCTTGTCTGTCTCCCCATCCCCCTCCAAAACAAAACATTTATTAACTGAAGCTTCCAACTGTGACAGAAATTACAGTTAGGTTAATGGTACAGATGGTGTAAAAAATGCAATCTAAAAACATGATTAAAAAACTCAGGAGCTAGGTAACCCAAGTTCCTTTCAGATATGGCTGACCAGACATCTACGAGGAAGGAAATACACGTTTTTGGTTAATTAGTTTGCTTTTATCCATCCCTGTAATTAGAACATGCTCTTCCCCTACTTAATCCTAAAACAGTCATTAGACTTAATAAACCTTTCTAGGTTGCCACAAATGAGAAAATGAATTAGTTAAAAAGTAAGCATTAAGCTGTATTAACAATATGATTGTAACATCATGTGAATAAAAATGTTTTGTTTAATTATTGAAGACTAAACACATCATTTTATAGCTTGTTGCAAAAGATTTCACAGGGTTCCCCCCCTCCTTCTTCCTCATATTGGTTCATATGGTGGTAAAAACATCAATGTTGCCTCCACAGAGTGCAGGGCACCAAATGGAAGTGATTATTAATCATTCTTTCCAACAATTAACCCATAATTAGCTTCCTCTCAAGTCAAAGTGGAGTCGGAGTCCCACACGACTACAGGAGACAGGGTGGGCTTCTTTGCAGGACACTAACTAGGACGCGTGGCTGAAGTCACCTCCAAGGGCTTGTGAATTAACAATGGAAACAGCTAGGAGATGGCCTTCGTTCCTTTCAAATGATCTCATGTATTAAAAATGCAGGTTGGTCCTCACCTGAACCTTGGGATACACCACAGCACAGAATCATTTGTTGGCTAGCAGGTTCTAGGTCATTGGCATGAACAATTCCCCCACTCAACCCCTGCCTGGGATTGCTGAAGAAGCTGGTGGACGATGGTCCTTGCATTTGGACCTGGATCAGAGGAGGGAGGTACAGAGGTTTATTTTGATCATAGGACTGAAGGAACCCTGGGTAGGAAAGTAAACTAGAGAGTATCTTACAAAGCCGGGTCTTACACGCCTGTAATCCCAGCTACTCAGGAGGCTGAGGCAGGAGGATGGCAAGTTCCAAGCCAGCCTGGTCAACTTAGCGAGATCCTGTTTCAAAATAAAAAAACAAAAGGGGCTGGAGATGTAGCTCAGTGGTAGAGCAACCCCAGGTTCAAACCCCAGCACTTGAAACGAGAGCACTAAGAATAAAAATAAATTGCACCTTTACAAATGAGCTAGAATAAAAGAGCTGTGTGAAGATGGAAGCTTGACCTAGGGCTGAGGGAGAATTCCAGTTTTCTAGGATGCTGCTAACAGAGTCTCACAGGAGGACAAACAAACAAACAAACAAACAAACCTCTTTTCATAATAGTTCTATAGAGCTTTTGGAATTTTTTTAAGGGACTTACTACAAAGCTGTTTATTCTAAATGTGAAAGCATCAGCCCAGTAAACACAGACATTTATGTTATTACCATGATTTACAACTTTCTAGACTTTCTGCTCTTCATCACTGAGAACAAAGATGACAATCTGCACTCCCAGCAGTCAGGACACTGTTCTGAGAAGGGAAATGTAGCTGCCTGGAAATGAGGCTGTGAACCGAGGCTGCAAACGAGCTGACATCACCCGCCCTGCAGCCCTCTCAGAAACATGTGCAAGACATTAAACTCCTCAGGGCTCTGGGTCACCTCAGGGGACGTGACCACCTAGGGCTCCGGGCAGCAAAGCAGAGCTCGTGTCCGACATGTGACGAGGTTGAAACCACTTTGTGTAAAGCCGAGATGCAGAGCAAATAAGAGGACTTCAAAGGGAAAAATCTCAGAAAAGAGGAGAAACTGAGGCACTCTCCTGTCTCCCTCCTCACCCCATCCCTGCCTGCCTGGACTCGTTCCTTGGGGCAGACAGGTGATTCAGTATGAACTGCCACTAGAAAGCTCACCCACTGCACTGCACCATTCTTAGCACCTGGTAGTCGCTTTACCAAGACTTGTTAATTCACAGGACTTCAGGGAAGGGAAGACCTGCAGTTTGCATGAGTAAACTCTTCTGTCATTTGACCTTCACAACTCTGTGAGGTTCTTAGGACAGCTTGCAATTTTATGCCCGGTTTCACAGAGCAGAAAAGTGAGGATCAAAGAAGTTAAAGAACTTGTTCAAAAGAACAGAGCTTGCTAGGAGCAGGGGCGTGAGCCTGTAATCCCAATTCTTGGGAGGCTGAGACAGGAGGATGGCAGGTTCAAGGCCAGCATGTGCTAACATAGGGAGACCCTGTTTCAAATTAAAAACACTTGATCTTAGCCAAAATAGTGCTGGGGGAGTGTAGCTCATAGGCAGAACCCTTCCTGGGTACAATCCCTAGTACCACAAAACAAAAAAAGAAAAGAAAGAAAAAAAAAAAGAACCTGTGTTGGTGGGTGGGAGGTGATTCATATGTATAAAACACTAGAAAGATGAAAGTAATTAATACGATAATTTTGCCTATAAATTAGGGCAAAATCTCAAAGTTCATACAGAATGGCATTTTGCTTTTTTCTGAATTCCCTATGCCTGCTAAAAATGTTGGTGTTTTTCAATTTGACCCCCTCTTCACTGAGCCATCAACGAGCAGGTGCTTCGCTTTTGTGCCAGAATGGCAGGCAATTCAGCATCGTGAAATGGACTGTAGTAGGACCCGAGTCTCTGCAGACAGGCTGTCACTGGGTGCTGGACAGAGAGCAGCAACGTACACAATTACCCTCCTGACTACGGTCCCTTGAGACGCAGGTCCGGAGAATTATGGCATTAAGAAATGGTGTTTGGTACAATCAATAGCTTTGCAGGCTGACTTCACGTGGGAAGAAAATAGCAGCAGACACAAATGCTGCACACGAGCATTCTGTAGAGGAGCGCGTAGCTGATCATTTGTACACTCGCATTCGAGTGTATGTGCTTTGGTTGATCACAAACATACCAGCAAACCGGAGCATCTACCACGGAATGGTGGTAGGCTGGCAAGGCACCAGCTAAAAAAAATAAAAGCCTGACAAATTAAAAAAAAAAGTAAAAATGTCAGTTTTTAATTTAAATGACACCAAGTCAATTTTGTTTAAAAACAAAAGCTGAGCTTTGGTGTGAGGCTGCTAGTTGCCTTCATTTTTCTTGTGCAGGAAAATTAGCAGAACATCTGTAACGAGATGGTAGTCTGAAAGGTGTATAAGGTTCTGCCTTGCACTCAAGGGACATATTTATCAGTCTGGACACAATTGTTTGGCGATGCATCACTTAAGTAGAAAAGAAAAGAAAAAACAACAACAACCCTTCAGACTTGATAAATGCTGAGTGAAAAACAAACTTTTAGACATTTATTACTGTGTGTTTTTAACTTTCCTAATTCAGGATATACTGACTTTTACCATTGGCTGCTCTTATATTTGATCTTCTGGCAAAATTGCATTTTTAACTTCTAAGAAATGAAATATGAATTTAGAGATTTCTGTTTCACCATCTGAGAATAAGGATTAGGACGAATCAGCAAATTAATTATGTTCCCTACATTCTCAGCCTGATAGAATGATTATTTGGCTACAAGCTGCATAGATCATGCATTCTTTTCTGTAACAAGGCAAATTAGATATTTATGCTTCTTTTCCAAACAAAGCAGACATACTGTCTGGCAGGATTTTTTTTTTCTACACTAGTTAGAACTCTTGTAAGTGAAGCTTATGAGTTTTATCATGTGGCACTTCAACCCTGCAACACATAAATGGTCTTTATGAGGGTCATACTGCTTCTTATTTAACAGTCAATAAATGTACTATTGCCACTGCCATCACCAACTTCTTCTGCTAATTTTGTAAAAATCATGTTTCCTTGCTTGAATTTGCACACAAACTAGTTCATATTTATCCTCTAAGGTTGCTTTGTGACATTTTATGGCTCCCTTTTCTCCTGAAGCATTCGATTTGCACTCTCATCACGCTTCTGGTTCACATGATCACCAACACTGCTCACGTCTTGCTCTTCAAATACCCAGCACAGAGCTCCCTCTGCCCTAGGCACACTCACCGCCATCTCCAGGGCTGCCATTGAGGGTCCCCAGCCTGTGACTCCAGGCAGTCTCACTTGGTTCTCCATGGTCAAGGTGGAGAGTACACTGGTAGCCACAACTCACCAGGAGGCAGGTGCTAGACTTTGTTGTGCTACCATGAACCCTGCTGTTTGGCGCGAAGATGGGCCCCAGCTTCTGTGGAGTCCCATTCTCCTGGAGACTGGCTTGAGCCACACTAACCGCTCTCCTTTGCTAGGAGGAGATGAACTGGCAGTGAGTTGCTGCCCTTTCCGCATCTGACTTGTTGTCTGGTAAGAAACAGATGCATTACTGGGAATGCCTAGACCAGTGTGTTTATACTACCTGTGGCAAGGATCAGCTATTTAAAATGTTTTTCTTCCTTCCTTCCTTTCTTTTTTGGAAAAAAGTTTCAGATCTATTGGGAACAAATTTATTTATAAAACTTGACAAAAATGAATGAACAGAATAATGGAATTATGGACTAAGTCCCAATGTTTTTGGTATAAGTTTTTTTTTGTATAAGTTTTAAGAAAGATAAAATTGTTGTGTCAAATTCCTAAATGCTTATTCCAACTTCTGCAGTGACCTGGTTTGTGGCCTGGCTGGGTCCAAGAACCATGCTTGTTTTTTGATTGAACCCAGAGGTATTCTTACTCCAAACTCTACCCTCTCACCCCTGATTTTTTTTCCTTTAAAAAAAAAATTTTTTTTTTGAAACAGGGTCTTGCTAGGTTGCTGAGAGTCTTGCTAAATTGCTGAGGCTGATCTTGAACCTGCAATCTTCCTGTCTTAGCTTCCCAAATGCTGGGATTACAGGCACGCACCACTGCACCCACCCAGCCAAGAACCACACTTTGAATACTGTTGCCTAAGCTCCTCTTGCTGACAGACCCCACTCTTGGCCTTAGGGGCCTGAGCCAGCCCCATTTTTGAAAGGGGCTATCCCGTCTCTCCCCTTCTTCCCCACTCTTGCACACAAAGGTTTCCTCCATCCATAATGCCCTTGTTTGTGCTACCCCAGCATGCGACATGCCAGGGTTCTTTCTGGTTATGAACAGTAGACAATAAATATTTGCTGAATGAACTAATTCCTGTCTGACAATGTCACTGATTGATTCATTTAATAAGAAAAATATTTCTTAAGTACCCACCTTGTGTCAGGCTCTGAGTGAATTGCTGGGACATGCAACTTGCTCTTAAGTAGCTTTTAGTCTAGTGGGAAAGACAGAAGGTAAGCACATAACCACAATTCACTGCAGTAAATGTCATGGCGCAGAGAGCCACAGAGTGCTTGGATACCACATAAAAGTGCCACTTATCCCAGTCACGAATTTTAAAAAGCAAAAGGCTTCGTGGAGGAGTTCATGGAGGAGGTGGTGTCTGAGCTGAGTCCTGAAGGTTTCAAAGATGTAAACTAAAGCAGAAAGTAGGATGGGAGCAGATGAAACAAAATCTGCAAAGATGTAGAAGTAGACTGAGAGGGGAAGGAAGCAGCTAGTGAGGCTTAAATCTACGGTGCGAGAGGGAATGGCAACACATGAGGCCCGAGTAGTGAGCAGGAAAGTAGTTTTAGAGAATCCAGTGTTCTTTAATGATGGGCGCTAGTAGTACTGTGAACACCACAACTTTTTGCTGTGATGTACTGTGCAACATCTAGGATGTTTAGCATCCCTGGCCTGGGCACGAACGCCAGTAGCCCTGTTACCAACAGCCAACCTCTCCCTATTTCCATGTACCTCCTTAGGAGAGTGATACTAATCCTGGTTGAGAACCTTGGGTAGATAGATGACTTGGTCAGAAAATGAACAAGTCTCTTAGGAAAATGGACAAGTCTCTTAGGAAGATGGAGTGGTACCAGTTTGCCTAAATTATGGTGTTACCTTAGAGGTATGTCCAAGGGGGGAAAGAAGTCCATCAAGAGATGTCTAAGGAAAACCACCTCAGATTCCTCTAGAGTTTATATCTGGTCTCAGTGCAGGTAACTTGTAAGTAACCTTGCTATAGATTCAATGCCACTCAGCAAGCATTTACTTAGGCCCTATTAATTGTCAACTACCAGCCTAGGTTCCTTGAGGGGCATCTGAAAACAGCAGACATTGTTCCTACCCTTGAGAAATTTACAATCTAGTTACTAAGATATAATTAAACAAACACACGAGGCAATATATAATGCAGTGTCTGACAGAGTATTATTCATACGCTTTTTGGGTACATCTAGCAATTAAGTGGATTCCTCGTTATTCCTTCTCCATGATCTCTCACATTCAACCCCAATCGCCTATCGGAAGAGCACAACAGAGAAAGAAAACCAAGAGTCAGCAAAAAACTCAGATTGTCAACAACTCCCTGTGATTTTCCCAGTCTTTCCCATATGAGGGGTGGTGAGGAAAACACCACTGTAATATATCTGAAGGGGAAAAAAATGACATTCTTGCCTGTACCAGATATCTTAATAATCAACAAAAATTTCACTTACTTTTGGATATTTTCTACAAGTGAAGATTTTAAGGAAAGGCACAATGAAAGGGATTTTGCAGTGAACAGAGGAGTTGTCTCCATCTTCTTTAGCTCCTTTCCTCCTTCCCTTTCCCACCTTCCCTCCTTCCTCCTGCCCTGTATTCTGTGCTTATTTCCCATCCTTTGTATGGAAACCATGGCTTATAAGTTACCAGATTGTGACAAGCATCATCCTATCTCCTCCTTCCCTCCTTCCTTTCTTTATCTTTCACTTTCTCTTTCTTTTATACTGGGGATTGAACCCAGGTGCATTCTACCTCTGAGCTGCACCCCCAGCTCTTCTTATTTTTTGTTTTGAAATAGAGTTTTGCTAAGTTGTTGAGGGCCTTGTTACATTGCTGAGGTTGGCCTCAAACTCGAGATCCTCCTGTCTCAGCCTCCCAAGTCCTGAGATTACAGGTGTATATCACCATGCCCAACTTACTGTCTTTTCTTGGGAAGTGCTGATGACCAGAAATAACTGCATCTAGCAGTCGTGCTCTTGGTACTGCCCTGTGTTCTGTTGATGACTGTGCATTTTCCGGGACTACACCATCACAAAGGGTACTGGGCTTCTGCCTGAGAGGAATAGTTTCCAGTGATTTGTGGATCTCTGTATCTGGTCCCAGGTCATTAAAAATAATCTCTTGCCGGGTGTGGTGGTGCACGCTTGTAATCCCAGTACTTGGGAAGTTGAAACTGGAGGATCCGGGTTCACGGTTAGCCTCAGCTTCTTAGTGAGGCCCTCTGCAACTTAGTGAGACCCTGTTTCAAAATAAAGAACAAAAAATAGGGCTGGGGATGTAGCTCAGAGGTAGAATGCCCCTGGGTTCAATCCCCCAGTACCGCAAAAAAAAAGTAATCTCTTACAGGACTAAAAGCCAATTAAAAATGATAATTTTCAGGGACACCATAATCTGTTACAAAATAAAAAGGTTCACTAGCACATGAGAGTGGGCAATTAGTAATTACTACATTGGCTGAAATCCTTGTCCTTTTCGTTAAAATGGAAAATAGTCAGGAGATGCTCCTGTTGACCCTTTTCAATAATTTATACCTTGCAATGGATGTGCTTACCACATTCTCTCCTGAAAACAGCTTAACTGTGCATGGCTGGAGACAGTGCGAGGTGGCCGAGTTCGTGAGCAGTGAGAAGGGCACGGGCAGGGGACAAGGACAGGCTCCTGCTGGAGGAGGCAAACTCTGCTTCGCAATTTTCTCCTGGGCTAGATCTGACTTTGAACTTAGGTGTCACAGTGGGATTGACTGAATCCACGTGCGTCTCCATCATAATGCATTTTTTTTTCAATTGCCATGGAAAGATGTGCGAGGTGAGAAATGGAACATGAAACTAATAATTCAGTATTTCCAATTGCTTAGACTACTGAGCATATTACATAGCGATTTTTTTTTGAAGGAAGGAAAAGGAAATGGGCAAGAGATTTTATGAATGCTATGAATCAGTTGTTTTCCGAGTTTAATTTCTGACAAAAAGTAGATAGGATTTTCCCTGCTCCACAGATGACAAATGCCAGGGTCAGACAGATTGGGAAATGTGGCGAAAGTTTCACAGCTAGTCAATGAGAGAATGCACATCCCAAGCCAGGTTCCCTTCGTGGCAAAGCCCTTGCTCTTTCTAATACACAACATGCCGCCTAGATGTAGCAAACCTGGATTACAAAAATTGCTAGAAATAAAATGATGTCTGCTAAAGGATAGGCATTTAAAAGGCTGTGGGTGTGGTTGTCTGTGGTGGTTGAAATGATAAAATGATGATTCCCTCTAAACACACATACATACACATGTATGTGTGCGTGTGTGCAGATAATGTTAGTTACTATGGCTGAGTTACTGAATTTTTTTTTAAGGAACCATTTTCTTTTGCATGACAAAATACAGATGGCAATCAACTATCTAGATTTCTCGGGGTTGAGGGTTAAAAATATCACTTGAAACAAAAATATGACTCCAAAGTAAATTATTTAATGTGAAAGAAAGAAAAAAAGAAAGAAAGAGAGAGAAATGAATAAAACAGCAAGAACAAAACTGAAAAAGACTAAATGGAACAAGGAGGAACTCTCAGAGCACAAGGCATATATGTATGCTACACAGAGAGTTGTTTTAGAAATGTTTATCAACAAGCCTGGCGTCCGCAAGCTTGTAATCCCAGTACTTGGGAGGCTGAGACTGGAGGATCCGAGTTCACGGCCAGCCTCAGCTACTTAGTGAGGCCCTCTGCAACTTATAGAGACCCTATTTCAAAATAAAGAATAAAAAATAGGGCTGGGGGTGTAGCTCAGAGGTAGAATGCCCCTGGGTTCAACCCCCAGT
>PVJS01010027.1:0-48973 GCA_004027185.1 Glis glis | reverse complement strand
AATTATTTACCCTACGACTAATAATCAAGTACATACAAACTAATCGTACATATAACATCAATCTCAATACCCACATAACACATCGTCAACACGAATATGACTTAGTACAATCAACCTATATCTTTCACATAAAACATTACATCATTGATCAGACATAGCACATAATTTGGGTCATCGTACATACCCCATCCTACTATTAAACTTGCTCTTCCAACCGCATATCACCTCCAAATGTGGTCCCTGTTGAACTAAATAGTCAGTTCACAAAAGAAGAAATACAAATGGCCAATAAATACCTGAAAAAATGTTCAACATCATTAGCAGTCAGGGAGATGCAAATCAAAACTACAGTGAGTTTCCATCTAATCCTAAGTAGAATGGCAATCATCAAAAGTCAAACAATAATAAATGCTGGCGAGGATGTGGGGAAATAGGAACTCTTCTACACTGCTGATGAGATTGCAAATTACTACAGTCACTATGGAGATCACTGTGGAGATTCCTCAGAAAATTGGAAATGAATCTGCCATATAATCCAGCTATACCATTCCTGGGTATCTTTCCAAAGGGATCAAAATCAGAATATTATAATAATATATGCATATCCATGTTTATAGCAGCACAATTCACAATAGCCATATTATGGAACCAAACTAGGTGTCCATCAACAGATGAATGGATTACAAAATTGTAGGACATACACACAATGGAATTCTACTTAGCAATAAAGAAGAACAAAATTATGTCATTTGCAGAAAAATGGATGGACCTGGAGAACATTATGTTAAATGAGATTATCCAGTCATAGAAAGTGAAGGGTCATATATTTTCTCTCAAATGTGAAAGATAGGGAGTAATCCAGATACCAGAGGGACTTTAGATAATGGAGGAGAAACTCCAGTGGAGTGAGGGAGGTGGTTTAGGGGTCTAGAGGAAAGTGTGTGTGTGGAGGGGGAGGGAGAATTAATGAAGGAATTATTTCCATTGACATAATGTACATATGTAAGAATAGGAATGCCAATCTCCGTATCCTGTGTGGGGAAGGGGGAAGTGTGGAGGGAGCCGGGGGAAAGCCCACCAATTGTTGTGTGCCTGTATGTCACTATCACTATGAGCTACATTATGATGTGAGACTATAATGCACCAATAAAAGTACAAAAAAAGACATATGTCAGCCAAACCACAGATAGTACCAAGCTCTATTGTTTGTTCCCATACCTTCATTCCTATGAAAAAGTTTAACCTATAAATTAGACACAGTAGGAGATCGGCAATAATAACAAATAATAAAATAGAACAATGATAGCAATATACTATCATAAAGGTTATTTAAATCTTACAAATTTTTAATTTCCAGAATTTACCATTCACTCTTTTCAGACCATGGTTGACCACAGGTAACTGACACAATGGAAAGCAACACTGTGGGTAAGGGGAACTGCTGGATTCGTGTGCGTACATGTGCATTTATACTTATGTGCATGCATGTATTTATAATGTATACATGTGTTTACACATATACAATCCAAAGCAGGTAATTTGCGTTCTTTGGCATTCATTTCACAACCAAATTGAATTCAAAAAACAAAATTATCAAGGTACATGTTACAATGGAACAAATTTCTAAGAATTGGCATCATAAATCCTAATGCACAAAATGGGGCGCAATTGCACATAATTCATCCACAAATATAATATCTTTATGTACAATATGGCATATATATGTAAATGGCATGCAATAAAACATGGTATTCAGAATTTACTAAGCATTTAAAGTATAATGTATACTACAATCTATAGATTACATGCATTTAAATAACAAATTATCAAACATGAAAATCTGAGAACGTCTGCAAAAGTGATATTTAGGAGGAAGTTAACATTTTGAAATACATGGATTATTAAAACAATTATATAAAAGAAATAATATAACAAACCTAAGAAAGACAGAAGAAAGGATATAAAAATAAGAGCCAAGTTAATAAAATAGAAAACATAGAATGGGTACAGTGAACAAAGTCTAAAAAGTGTCTTCGTTGAACCCAGCCCAGCCCTTTCCCCACTCCCTTCAACAAATCAACATCCTACAAAACTCGTGGAGAAAATTTGTATCAGAATTATCCCTTCAAAAAGACCACTAGATGGCTTTATACACAAGTTTGAACAAATCATCAAATAAATTCTGTGAATGTTAGCTCTTCCAGACAACAAATAAAACTCATTCTAATTCAAATATGAGGTTAATATAAAGTGGATACCTAATTTGAAAAGTTATGATTTGAAAGCTATTGATTCATCTCACCTCCAAAAATATATAATAGTAAATCATAGTCACAAGGTAAAAAATGCATATGCAAAGATGTTTCCATGTTAGAAATTTATTTAAAATACTAGATATCAGGCTCATAGAAAAAAGTTGATAATCTTATATCATCATATGATATAACCATTTTATAATACTCAAAGTTTATGATAAATATTTCTTCTGTGTAATTGTAGATAAATTTCATGGCTAATGAAACAGTAGAAACATTGCAAAAATGTTAAAATCAGGAACAACTGTGTCTATTTCATAACTGCCCAGGTAACAAGCTAGAAAATGAATTGGGAGGCTTAAAGTATTGAAAATATAAAGAGAAAAAAACCAACAAGAATATTGACGAGTCTCCATATAATAATCCAAAAGCTATGGCAAACTATTAGAACAGAGTTTGATGTGGATGATGGATAAACGATTAGCAAGTAAAACATATTTCCCTTTTTTCTGTTAATACTTTCCAAAATACTTCAGAAAATCAAGAAAGAATACAGTGAATAAATTCGAACCCTTCATCTGCCACAAGATATAAACTTTAGTTATATGCATTAATTTCTACATGTAAACGTGCAGAACACACTGAATACGCTGACATTTTTCCTAATGAAGAAAACACTTAATTTGGGAAGCGATGGTCGTAGCAACACATTACTGAAGAATTTAATATGTATATTTTGCATTTAAATCAATTTATGTTACTGTTTTGAATAGTTTAAATGCCAACAAACATGATCTAGCTGCACTGCACCATGCTTTTTATTTTCTTGGTCTTACGTTTTCATGTTTGTCCATGATGTCATTCTCCAGTATTCTCATTTTCAGTGCTTTGTGCTATTTCATTATATTAAATGAAGTCACCCCCCAGAAACTAGCTGCACCCCATGTTTATTGCATAATTATTCACAATTGCCAATAAATGGAAACAATCTACCTGCCTGTAAATCGATGAATGGATAAAGAAATTGTGGTATATAAAGATAAATACACACAATGGCATATTGTTCATCCTTTTAAAAGAAGGAGATCCTACCATTTGCAGCATGGGTAAACCTGAAGGGCATTATACTAAGTGAAATATGCCAGAAAGAGAAAAATAATGCATGGCCTCATATAATGTGGAATCTAATAAAATAGTCAAATATATAGAAATAGAAAGCAGAAAGGTGGTTACTGGGGTGGGGATGCAAGGAGATGGGGAGATCTAGATCAAAGGGTACAAGACAAACTTATCTCGGATAAATGAGTGTAGGCCTTTAATGTATGATATGAGGACTGTGGTTAAAATTTATTTCATACTGGAAATTTTACATGAGAGTAGATTTTAGTTACTCTAATGCATACACATAAAAGACTATGTGTAATGATGGATTTTTAACCTGCGTGGCTGTAGTAATCACTATGTATATGCATACCAAAACATCAGGTTGTGTGCTTACATATATGTAATAAAATGTGTTTAAATAAAATAAAAAGAAAGTAGAAGAAAGTTCTTATATGGTTTTAGATCATGGACTGGATGAATTTTTAAATGGAACTTTTGCTGTGGGAATGGCTTGGGGCGGAGAGGCACTAGTGACACAGCTTTGGATCAGTGTGTACAGTGAGGGCCT
The DNA here is from genome assembly GCA_004027185.1 of Glis glis. Taxonomy (NCBI): domain Eukaryota; kingdom Metazoa; phylum Chordata; class Mammalia; order Rodentia; family Gliridae; genus Glis; species Glis glis. The sequence goes on along the minus strand of PVJS01010027.1, from coordinate 45,046 downwards.
TCAGACTTCTTGATGGGAAAGCTGTGACTCTTGATAGGTTTTTGTCATAGTTAGATATAGAATGTCCCCTGAAGAGCTCATATATTAAGGTTCAGAGTTGATATAATTAAGTCATGAAGGTTGTAATCTCATCAGTAGCTAAATCTATTATAGTGGATATACTGGGTGATAACCTAGGCAGGTGGGGTGTGACTGGAGAAGATGGGTCTCTGGAGGTGTGGCCTTAGGGATTGTGCTTTTGTCTTTGAATCCCCTTGCATAATCTCTCTCTCTCTCTCTCTCTCTCTCTCTCTCTCTCTCTCTCTCTCTTTCTCTCTCTCTTGCACGCATGCACTTCTGGCCTCCATGAAGTGAGAGCAGAGCCTTACTCTCTTCCTCTTTCTGCTCCCCGCTGCCAAGCCCTGAGCTCCACAGACCCAGCCTGACAGGAACTGGAGCCTGTAAAATCTCCACAACTGTGAGAAATAAATCTTTCTTCCTCTAAGTTATGCATGGTCAGGCTTAGTGGGTCACTGTGGTGAGGATGTTGACTGAGACAGTTTGGAAATCTGGTTCCTGGTTTATACCTTATCTTCCATAAGCAGCTAGAACAAGCAGCTCACATTTTATTGATTATGGTATTTTTTAATGTACGGTTAATACTAAAATTGTTTAGCACAAAATAGGAAGTGGTCCCCATTTCCAGAATGGGGTAATATAGAGACAGAAGATCATTTGACTTTAAGTTCTCTAAGCCGACAAAATTAAAAGCCTGGATAAAAAGTAAAATTTCTTGGAAAATATAAAGATATTATAATTGATGAATAAAGAAATATAATTTTAATAATTCAGGAGCTGGGCACAGTAGTGCAAACCTGTAGGAGGCTGAGATAGGCATATTACAGTTTCTAGGCCAGTCTCAGCAACTTAGTGAGACCAACAACTTAGTGAGACCCTGTTTCAAAATAAAAAATACAAAAAGCTGGGGATAGTTTGGAGGTAGACTGCTCCTCAGTTCAATCCCCAGTACCAAAAATAAAACCCTTCAAAATATTTTAAAAATCATAAGCTAAATAAAAGATACTCATGTTGGAAAATAAGAAATAAATCTTTCTTTCTTTGCAGATGGTATGGTATATAATTCTAATGAATTAGCAACAACTTATAAGACTAATAAATAAATGACTTCAGCAGTACCCTAGCATGCAAGATCAATACACAAAAACCAATTCCAGCTTGATAAATTCTATTTTTTCTCTTTTGGTTATTGTCTTAGGGACTGACATGGGAATTACAATTAATATCTTAACATATACCAATCTAATCCAAATTAATACCAATTTAATTTCAATAGTGTATGCAACATTGACTTGTATGTAATACAGCTCCATTTTCTCTCTGCTTTGTCCCCCAGAGCACACAGCCACTCAGCAATAGATGAAGACATTTGTTCCAGGCATTTAGTGAAATCTCCATGGAGTCATTAGCTGACCACTAAGCTAACTGATTAGAGACTTCAGAAGTCACAAGTGACAAAGAACACACATTACAGAGTTAGTTTAGGGTGGTCACTACATAAAAAACGGTCAATAACAATGAAGCCTCAATAAACACCAATCCACATGGGCATGGGAAAATCTGATTTACACATTGCCAATTTTTATTATTTAAAATGTCGGGTATTTTGTTTCTTTTTATAATTTCCATTTCTTTATTGATGTTCCATATTTGGTGAAACTATATTATTTTATTTCTCTTTAGCCATAATTCACTTTAGTTATTTGAACATATTTTGAATAACTGATATAAAGACTTATTTACTAATTCTGATATGTGGGCCTGTTCAAGGACAGTTTCTATTGACTGCTGGGTTTTTTTTTCTGTATATGGGCCATATTTTCTTGTTTATTTGCATGGTTTTCTGATAAACAAATTTAGAGCTGTAAGTTTTCCTCTCAGGTATCTGTTTTCCAATCCGTTATTTTAAATTAAATTTGCACTGGTACATATAGTTATACATTGTGATGAGATTCAAAGTAATACATTCATATATATACACAACATCTTGTGATATATTTCCCTCCGTGCCCAACTTCCTCTGCTCTCGCATGCTGGTGTGCTTGGTATTGATATGTTCATAGACAAACATGACAGTATTTGTTCTGTTTTCTTCCTCAAGCTTCATATCCCCTCTCCTCTCTTTACCCCACTGATCCCTTCCCCCTATTCTATTAGTCTCTCTCCTCATTTTCTTGAAGTCTCTTTCCTTTCCTCTTTTCTGTCTAACTTCTACATATCAACGAAAACATGTGGCCCTTCAATTTCTCAGTCTGGCTCATCTCACTTAGTCCTCTAAGTGAGATGATGTCCTCTAGTGCCATCCATTTTCCTGCAAATGCTTGAGTATTTGAAATTTTCTGCAGCTCCACTGAGCCTGATGACTGAAGTACTGCTGAACACATAGTTATTCCTTGAATTAGATCTAACGAATTATGTACCACTCAATGTTCCAACCAAAATTTTCTCTTGTAGGTTTATCTTTTAAAATATTTAATTTTCTGTCTTCTCAGTGGGGTTTTTGAAGTTTCATTTACCATTGGCCATGCATAATTTAAATTTAATACTTCATCTTAGAGAACCTAAAGAAAATGATTAATAATTGTTAAAGCTAGGTAGTTGGTGATCAAGTATTCATAATCGTATTCTTTGGATTTTTCTCTAGGATTGCTTATTTAATCATTTAGAAAGGGGGTGGTGGTGACTGGAACTGAAGGTTCTTGACTGGTACATTGATCAAGTTGGATTCTGTGATTCTTCCATGGAATCAACATATAGATTTATTTATTATATTTAAATTCTATTTCATTATCTAGGTCAAAACCTTCATTTTATTCTGGTATTATCATGTTACAGGATTATCCTCTTCATCTACTTTTTTCCCTTTATGTTTTCCTAATAATTACTACTTATTTAGCACCAGTTTTATTCTAAACTCTTCATGTTTGATATCACCAAATCTAAGTTTATCTTTAATGTTAATAAATTTCTTATATTTGAGTAACTCCATAATCTATCCATAATCTACCTGCAAGTATGTACATACCCAAGATGTGTCTTATTTTCCTCTGATATCACATAGATATTTGAAGAGTTCTTATAATATATTTTCATTTCTGTGCTTTTAAAATACCTGCCTGGAGTGGCTTTCCCATGATCTTAGAAGACATTCACAAACTCTTCAAATCTAAATATCATACCACAACATGCCTCAGAAAGTCTATCTTTATGTCATTCACTTCCTGCAAGTATCTATTTTACAAAATTAACCACTAAATTTTACCATATACTAGCCACTGACCCCCTTAATTTCAATGATTCATTAAATCAATATTTTAGCCCTAAAACTTCAAAATAACATAATGTGTATATATAAATTTGAATTGAGATAAAAAACTAGGTTAAGAATCAGCATAAAATGAAATGAGTGATTCTTCTGAGAACTGCATAATTCTTTTCTATTGTGCTTTTTAGTCTTATCATTCCATTCCATATCTCTGAGTTTTATCTTTTCAAATAATTTCAACTATCTGATGATGATATTGACATATTTTGTGAGTTTTCATAGTCCTGAGCTTTCTGATTAAATACTGGTTGGCTGACTCTTGAATGGATGGGTCATACTATTTTCAGTTGATGAAATTAAATATTACTTATAGATTTCTCCACCCTCTATGTAGACTGATTGGGAAGTTATTAAATATGATAGTAGTAGATGATTGGGGAAGGTCACTACATGGAAACTATGAAATACAGTCTCAAGTGAAATATATATATTATATATATATAGTGGAATTTTATTTAGCCATAATGAGCAACAAAGTTATATCATTTACAGAAAAATGGATGGAACTAGAGAGTATTATACTAAGTGAGATCAGCCAGTCTTAGAGAGTCAAGGGGCAAATGTTTTCTCTCATATATGGAAGGTAGAGAGAAAGGAGGAAACAAAAGGGACATTAGATAACTGAGGAGAGGGACCAGTAGAATAGTGGAAGGAGAGACGGAGGGAAGTAGGGAAGGGAAAGGGAAGAATTGATGAAGGAAACAGTTCAAATAATGCTATGCCCATGTATGAAAGTATCACTACCAATATCACTACTATTTATGGGGAGGTGTGGGCAGCAGGGTGGGACCCGAAGGTGCATGTTTGTGTGTCTAACTTTGAACCTCACTATGATGTATCATTACAATGTACTAATGAAAGTATATTTTAAAAATTCAGTAGGATAGGAGCACATATCACTTGAAATTATTCTAGGCTATTTATTCTGAAGAAGAGGTACATCAAATAATGTATACGATTTGTGATTTTTTACGAGTGTAGAATATGTATCACAAAAGAGGCAAGGGAAACAAGATGTGGTTCCAATCAATACAGCCAATGAATTCTGTGGCTCTGGGTTGCTAGGTGCGTTAAGATGATTCAGAAAATAGCTATTATTATCATGTGAAGTAAAGAAAATTAGCTTTGTACATTATGAAAAACAGCTGTATGCTATCAGACCTGATTGGAGATTGTTTTAACTATTTTGTTGGGAACAGTTGCAAGAATTCATTGTATTATCGGCAGCATCTGTTATTATAAGAAGTGGCATCTGGCTGGAAGATCACGGGTCTGGCATAATTACATAAAAATGACAATTTCCTTTTTTCCATGTAATTAGTAGTGGTGAGTTGTGATGTTGAAGATTTGACATATTTTTCAATATGTATTTTTAAAATATACACAAATACAAAATCATCTGTGTGTTTTAAACTCCCTGTTTATCCTTTCTTTCTGCTAGGATCTAGACTGAAGACTGTATGCAAAGAGAGATTACCTCTTAGCCAAGTGACGAAGATAGAATCACAAAAGGATTTCTTGGGGAGATTCCCAGGTATGCTTGCCTTCCTCCCAAACAGTAAATTCAGATTTTTTTCCAAGATCCAACCTTTCCAGTTCCTGTCAGAGCTTCTTTAGCTAAGTTACATACTTGAAGGAGAATTAGCAGTGGCTACAACTAGGAAGCAGGACACATGGTACGTGTGTGTTCAATTGACAATTTTACCTTTAATGGCTTAAGCTATGCTAATCACTACCTATACTCTCAGTAGTCACTCAACCTTCATTTCTTTTAAAGTCTCCAGTTTCTCTAATTACTTAATACATGGTCCAATAATTCATCCAGTATCTTAAAATCAGGACGTTCTACCTGACGTAATTCCTAATTTGTAATAAGTTAAGTTTTGTTATAACAGATTTTTTTCTTGGAGACTCCACAGAGGACTATAAAATCAACTTCTTAGTGTCCTTGTGAATAAATAGCACAGCTTACTTGGGAGGAAATGCTTAATTTATTTCTATGCACTCTATATTATTTATCTTTTGTTCTGCCTTAATTAGCTTTTTCATAGATCAAAGCTGAACTCGAGGTTTTCTGATTTGTTCTCTCTACTGTTGCAAGACAGGACTGGAAAAGAGGAAGGAGAAGGACAACCGTGACATCTTGATAAAGGAGATTTCAATATTTAACCAATTTGCATGTCATCAATAAATGCATTAGCACTTGAGCACCTAGCGTCTCCAGCAAACACTTTAATGAGCAGGTGGTTCTGACTGAGTGACCATTTTAAATACTAACTGCATTTAGCTTTGACAGCTTGCTTCAGACAGGCTGGTATTGCTCATCAATTCTATGGCATCTTCACAAACAGCTGAGCTGTTTACAATAAAAAAAAATTTCCCAAGATGTTAAAAATAATAAGGTGCACACACACACACGCGCACGCACACACACACACACACACACACACACACACACACACATGCACGTTTTAATTTAAATCCCACTGCTCATTTGTTCCTTATTTATGTATGTGGTGTTTGTGGTGCAGATTAATTCTCTAGAATAATTCATGTCATGTCATCTCCCCTGGGCCAGTTTAAGTACCCTTTATGCCTCTCATTGGCATTTCCGTGCTTTCCATCTTGCTTCTGTCTGTGTGATCCCTTCTACCTCTGCGTCCAGACTTAATTCTATCATTCCTTTATTGAGACTTCCCTGGTCCTTCCCTAGCCTGCTTTAGGCATTCTCTTTGTCTACCTAACACTTCCTTTATAATGGCTATGATGAGTTATAATGCTGTCTTGTAGTGGAGGCAAGAGCCTTTCCCTGTTGACTTCTGTTGCAGGGTAGATATTCCATAAAAATGGGACAGATATGCTGAGCATGGTGGAACATGCCTATAATCCCTAATCCCTGTACTTGGGAGGCATAGACAGGAAGATAACAAGTTTGAGACCAGTCTCACTTAGCAAGACTCTCAGCAACCTAGTGAGACCCTGCTTCAAAACAAACAAAAGAAAAAAATGAAAAGGGCTGGGGGTGTAGCTTGGAGATAGACCACTCCTGGGTTCATATCCCCAGTAACAGGAAAAAACGAGAAAGATATATTTTTGTAATCATATTTATTTTTTTTTTGTGGTACTGGGGATTGACCCAGGGGCATTCTTCCTCCAAGCTACACCCCTAGTCCTATTCTATTTTTATTTTGAAACAGGGTCTCGCTAGGTTGATGAGAGTTTCACTACTTGCTAAGGCTGTCCGCAAACCTGTGATCCTCCTGTCTCAGCCTCCCAAGTACTGAGATTACAGGCGTGCACCACCACACACAGCTAATTTTATTTATTTTACGTACTTTGTTGTTTGGTCTTTTCTTTTTCAAAGAGTAATTGAATATTTGATTTTGAGCATAAATTCAGAGAAAAAACATTAAAGAAGGGAGCAGAGTTTCTAATTTCATGTAAGGTACATTTTATATACAAAGAAAAATAAAACTTTTAAGCTGGAGATATCCACTATAATTTCCTCCTTATTTTCAATATTGTGTGTAGAATTACATTTTTGTGGAAAGCCCACTACATAAATATTTGAGAAATAAAAATGATCAGGATAAGTAAAAAATATAAGTAAAAAATATAAGTAAAATATAAGTAAAATATAAAAATATAAGTAAAAAATATCAGGATAAGTAACAATGAAGGAATAAATTGAATTATGCACCAAGAAGAGGTGATTTTGAATAAATACACATATGGATTCCAACATGGCCAAATGGATCAATCCCTTGATCAAAGAGGAAACTAAATGTTATGTTTTATAATACATATTTTGCACCTTCTAAGTGGTCATGCTCCTGGATTCCTCCTTAGAAGGAGGAATCAATTCGCCCAATGTTATTGGAAATTTCAAGTATTCTGAGCAAAGAAAAATTTTCAAAGGAAGAAATGAATGAACCCTGGAGGCTGCACCTGCTTCTGGCCACACTCATCCTGTGTGTCACATCAGCAGTTCCTACATACCTAACAACTACTCCATGTCTGGCACCATGCTACAACTGCATTCCTTATTCCATTAGTCTTTACAATACTTGTATAAGGATGCAAGTAAGAAAACATAGGTTGAGAAAATGTAGCTATTTTGCTGAGGTTCAAATAGCCTCAAAACTTTATAATCAGGGTAGAAACTCGTGTGTGATGTGCTTTTTTGTTAAAGTTAATGATATTGGATCTCTCCTGTCAACCTTTAAACTCAATTCTGCCCACTTATATATACCACACAATCTATCAGTGAACCAGTTGTACCAGCCCAGCTTTCAGTCTATACTCAGGATCAAACCATTGAACATACCTGCCATCATTAGTTCTCATCTGGACTACTATGACATCCTGTAATTCCTCTAGTCAACAGAATAGCTAGTGTGACAGTTTTTAAAGAACATGCCAAATCATGTGATTCCTCTGCTCAAATTTTCATCCTGTGTAAAAGCTAAGATCCTTACATAGTGTAGAGGCCCAAGACACCCGGTCCCCACTCCTTCCTCCCCACTCCTCCACCACTTGCTGGCCTCCTTGTTGTGTCGGACTTGGGAGTTGGCCTCCACTCTAGGCTGTTCCTTGGCCTGCGGTGCTTTCTCCCGTATCTTGTCCTTCCCCATCCTGTGTAAAGTAGCAGTGCCCGAGAACACACTTTCTTTACCTTGTTGTGTTACATTTTATTGTTTGTACAAAAAGCATTAACATTGAAATATTATATATTCATTTTGATATCGGTCAATTTTAATTTAAAAAGGGAATTATAACAGTTCTCAAAAATAGAGCAGACATTGCATGAATAGTACATATGAATTATTTATGATCATTGAGAGGTGAAGGTATGTCTGAGAAATGGGACTGAGATCTAGATTTATTCATTTATTCCCCATAACTGGTTATTGAATGATGTCTTTTTCCCCACTGATTTCAAAATGTCACTTTCATTTCTTACTGAAACCATAAATCAATAGGAAAACATTTTTGCACCACTGTATTTTAAGCTAAATCCTCATGTATATTTGGATGTATTTGGGGGCCTTACTTTGCTCATTGCTAAGTTTCCCTTTGGAAAGATTAGAGCAATTTACAACTCCAATAAATAGATGAGTAGGACTGTTCTCCCAAAACATTCACCAACACTCAAATCATTTAATAAAAAACTTCTATATTTGCATATGTATATTTTTGATTGTTTAAGCAAAAATTCATGTAAATGTTCACATATATATGAAAGTGTAATATACATATCTATAATAATTTTCCAGATAGCTAGGAGTTCTTTATATATTACTCCTATTTAACTTTGGTCTATTGTTATAGATAGAAAATAATATTATCATTTAAATTATGCCTTTAAAATTTATGCAGCTTTTTGTGTATCAATTTTACTTTTTAATCAAAATTTATAGGCATTCATACATCTCCTACTACATTCACCATATATACATTTCTTTTTTATATTTTTATTAGTGCATTATAATTATATATCATAGTGAGGGTCAAAGTGGTTCAAACATATATATATACATATATCCATTTTCCTACAAATGACATAATTTTGTTCTTTATGGCTGAATAAAATTTCATTGTGTGTACATACCACATTTTATTGTCCATTCATCTGTCCACCATGTACATTTCTTTACTCTTAAACACATCTTGTGGGAATTTCTTTAGTCAATAAAATTCATTTATTTGAATTTCTGCTCTTTATGGTTTTCACAACATAAAAACATAGTATTTTATAAGTTTTGATTTGATATCAAATATCCATTTTCCATAATTACAACCTCTCCTTGACTCTTACATAACACATAAAATATGTCTAGGCTTCCTTCTGTTAATTGAAGTAAGCCTGCATCATTGGTGACAGCTACCATTGAATTTTCAGAATGATGCTCTTGTAGACTAGTAAAGCCTCAAAAAGTTATTGATGAATTTATAAATTGTTTTTCTGATTGGTGTGAGTTCATATTCATATTTAAGTCTAAAGCAATAGGAAAGGAAAATATCTGCATCGTTGCCATACTAGTTTTCTTTGTTGGAATCACTTGCCTGTGAAACAACGGGGAAATGGGAGACCAGGGAGCCAGTGTCAGGGAGTTGACTTGGGTGTGTCTGTCTTCCATATTAGTTGTAGACAGTGAATTCTAGCAGTGACCATCTCACCCGCTCTGACTCACAGAACAGGTCTCATGCAGAAGCCCCTGGCACAGGGACTTCCTTTTACCCATCTCCCCCCACAGGAACTAAATTGGGTCTAACACCTTGACCAGACACTTCATAAGATCCTTCTCAGTGTGATCTGGCACCTTCTGTTCTGAGCTTGGTCTTTTTAACCATCATATGCTTGCTTGCTTCTGGTTTCTGTTTTTGTTTCATCTTATCTTTCTCCTGAGATGTTCTGTCCACATACTTTCAGGCAGGGTTTCCCACTATCAGCTTCTAAGTACCCTAGGATACAATCCTATCTGTGATTCTAAACAACACATCCATTCCAATCTTCCATTTTTGGTAGAGCAAGTAGACTTATTTTCATTTTTAAATACATTTTCTATCTCCAAGGGAATTTATGAGTGAAGAGAATTGAACATATAAGCACAATATATCTTTAAACAAGTTGCACATTATTAAACTTTATAACTTAAAAGTGGCTTCCCAGCACAATTTAAATCAAAATACTCATTCTTTATGATACCAACCTCAACAAAATAATAATTAGAATTAGTTAAATTTTTTTTTCTCATTTTTTTGTATTTGTTAGGGAATGTGTTAAATGCAGAGTCAGAGTATGTGTGCCTGCCAGATCTGGGGGAATAGTTATCACTGAGTCCAGAAATCAACCTACCTTCCTTCCTTCCTTCCTTCCTTCCTTCCTTCCTTCCTTCCTTCCTTCTTTCCTTCCTTCCTTCCTTCCTTCCTTTTATTTTACTTGATACAGGGTATTGAACCCAGAGGCATGCTACTTCCAAGCTACACTCCCAGCCCTTTTTATTTTTTATTTTGAAAGAGGGTCTTGCTAAGTTGATGAAGCTGACCTGAACCTAAAATCCTCCTGTTTCAATCTCCCAAGTACTGGGATTACAGGGGTGAACCACCATGCTTGACAAGAACTTTTTCTAAAATGTCAATTGGTATAGCATGCCAGTTACTTAAAATCTTTCAATGGCTCCCCATCACCTTCCTCTAGACTACTTTTCCTGAGCCTTTTATTTTCTGTGATTTTTTTCATTAATGAAATAATGAAGTTTGGTAAGATTTGGAACATGATTCTTCTACAAGTTGGAAATAGGACAGTGAAGCAAAAGAAGCAAAATTTCTAAAGAACTGACTTTGAATTTTCTTTTAGCATGTCCATGTTTGGAATATTGAACAATTGATTATACTGCTAGGATCCTTTTTTTAAATCTACAAAGTGATGAAAATATCTACAATTAGAATTTTGGAAAACTGAGATAAGGTGTTTATAGCAGCTGCCCCACACATTGGTAATCAATGATGAACGTCAATTTTCTCCTTTGCGGAAGCTTTAAGTTGACAGAGTTGCAACTAATCTCTAATTCTTTTATATTTTCTTTTCCCAGTTTCCACTCTTTTTCTTCTTGCTTCCTATGTAAGAGTGCAAATGCAAGAAATGTGATGTTAAATTTCTGAATATGGGACATAGATAAAACTACATCATTATAACTACAAATGCTCAATGGCATAGCAAATAAAGTGCAGGGAGTTGGGAAAATTATTCTTTAAGTCATTTGGCTTGCAATTTTCCTACTTAGAGCAAATTCAAGAAGCAAAAATAATTTGTTTGAAAGAGCAGCTCAGTTGTCAATGTCATATTTCACATATGTGAATCCGACAACTCTGGTCCTATTAATGAGATCTTTGACTGACAATGTGATTAAATTACATGTGGCTATGATTGCACATATCTGGCTGGAAACAGTCTTGATTTCTAACAGAGGAGTTCTCTAATTTGACACCAAATGAGGCCACCTTGGAGAACTCAACTACCGTAGTCTCACTTTTCCAGAATGTTGCCATTTCTTTTATTGTTTCTCATGATGATTCTAGCAACTTTAATAAAATTGCCTGTCACTGTGGGCTTTGGAAAGACTACTGATGCATCTTTTCATATCAGGAAATATGCAGTAAAGATATAGTACTTACTCAGATATATTTGAGTCCCAACACCTTAAATATGTAATATAACATGGTCATCTATTTCTTTGTGTATTTCTAGAATAGTAGATACCTTTAATACAAAACCATTACTAAATTTTACTTGAAATCCTTTGTGAAACTTATTATGGCTTAGAATTTATTGATAATCCGCTATATTCTAGCAAATGTATCAGTTCCTCTGAGAACTATAAACATTGGTAAATCATAACACAAGAAATTATATGCAATCAGAACATGTATAACCTATATGTAAAATTATAATACAAAATAAACTATAACTGGTAAAAGTTGAGGAAATTAGTATTATGGGAACAGATCAATGGAATATTTTCTGATTGTATTATATTAGAATAATCTGAGGGTAAAGTGGTATTAAATCTGAGCTTCAAAAGGTAAAATTTCTCATGTAATATCACAATAAATTTCAAACTTTGGAAATTCACTTATTAGCATAAAGAGAAACCTGTTAAATGTGAGAACAACAGTGTGGCCGGATAGTTCATATCCAGATAAACTTGTATTAAAATTGAAAATGTTCATCATATGTTATTCATAATAAACATAGCATTACCTGCCAAGAGCATATAAATATTTGTCTAATTGTTGTGAGAAATATACACACCACCAAGAGCATTGACTAAAATCAAACAAGGAATACGATAAAATATTAGGAATAACTAGCTCATCTGGGGGACAAACTAAATATCCTAGTTTTCACACTAAGTATTATTTATTTGTATTATAAATATTTAGAAGATTCTTGGTATTCCCTTCACTCCCTCCTTTGATCAATTTGTGCTGTTTAAGTTTGTGACTTTGCATAATGTTTTAGAAGCTTGCAAAATCACAAAATAAGGCACCAAAGCTCCAAATTTTGATAAGTGAAGGACTTCTTAAGGATAAGGTCTAGTCTATTACTAAAAACAATAGCAAATTGGGTTAAAAGACAAAATGTTGACAGATGGCCAAGAGGAATAAGAAAAGTCTTTTCAAATATATAAAAAATAACTCAGAACACAAAATCCCAAGTCCATTAACAAATTAAGAGGCATATGAACCATACGGTAACATCAAAATAGCCCAGCTGTTGACCTTCTTTTAAGATGGGTGCTGAACACGAGTTGTTTCCCTTTAAAATGATGCAGCCATCAGTATTGCCAGCTGAATTTACAAGTTGCATAGTGATAACAGCAGAAGTGATAGATATAAACACTTTAAACACTTAAGTCTAAACAAATCATCAACTAGGTGACACACATTCAAGAGTGTTGAAAATTCGACAACAAATGGTGCTGACACAATTCTGTAAAATCATGAAGGAACTTGAAAGATGCTTTCCAGTATTAGACAAACATGTGGCCTCATGATTAAGAAATTCTAAGGCATGAGATTTTAGATTTGATTGATAAAATGAAAAAGGAATACAAAATGATTTCCCCCCCTGTGGTACTAGAGATTGAACCCAGGGGCATTCTACCTCTGAGCTACACTCCCAGCCCTATTCTAATTTTCATTTTGAAACAGTGTCTCACTAAGTTGGAGAGGGCCTGGTTAAGTTTCTGAGGCTGGCCATGAACCATTGATCCTCCTGTCTCAGCCTCCCAAGTACTGGGATTACAAGCGTGTGCCATCATGCCTGGTTGCAAAGTGAATTTTTTGAGATTATGTATTTATTTATTTTTACACTTTTATTGGTGCATTATAGTCTCACATCATAATGTAGTTCATACTGATGGTGACACATACATGCACAGAGCAGTTGAGTTTTCCCTCGGCTCCCTCCTCACTCCCCCTTCTACCCCATACAAGGATATTGAGACTGGCATTGGTATTCTCACATATGTACATAATGTCAGTGAAAGTGTTTCCTTCATTAATTCTCCCTCATCCTCCCCCATCCTCCCCAAGACCACCTTCCTCACTCCACTGGAGTTTCTCCTCCATTATCTAAAGTCCCTCTTATATCCCAATTACTCCCTAGCTTCCATATATGAGAGAAAACATATGACCTTTCACTTTCTGTGACTGGCTAATCTCACTTAACATAACGTTCTTCAGGTCCATCCATTTTCCAGCAAATTGCCTCATTTTGTTCTTTATTGCTAAACAGAATTCCATTGTGTGTATATCCCATAACGTGTGTGTGTGTGTGTGTGTGTGTGGTACTGGGGATTGAACTCAGGGGTGTTCTACCTCTGAGCTACACCCCAGCCCTATTTTAGTTTTTATTTTTATTTTATTTTATTTTATTTTATTTTATTTTATTTTTATTTTAGTGAGATGGAGTCTCACTAAGTTGCAAAGGACCTCACTAACTTGCTGAGGCTGGCCACAAACCTGTGATCCTCCTGTCTCAGGCTCCCAAGTACTGGAATTACAGGTGTGTGGCACCACACCTAACTCAAAATAATTTTTTTTTTTTTTGCAGTACTGGGGATGGAACCCAGGGGCATTCTATTTCCGAGCTATACCCCCAGCCCTATTTTTTATTCTTTATTTTGAAACAGGGTCTCACTAAGTTGCGGAGGCCTCACTAAGTAGCTGAGGCTGGCCGCGAACCCATATCCTCTGGTCTCAGCCTCCCAAGTACTGGGATTACAAGCGTGCACCACCACGCCCAGCTCCAAAATAAATTTTTATAAAGGACTGACACCAAATTTTCAAAGTTGTTTGTATTGAAGAAAAATATTTTTGTTAGATTAAGCTCATCAACAAACACATGGATAAAGAAAATGGGACGTATATGAGTTTTACTCAGCCATAAGAAAGAACAAAATTATGTCATTTGCAGGAAAATGAAGGGAACTGGAGAACATCATACTAAGTGAGATCAACCAGTCTCAGAAAATCAAGGGCCACATATTTTCTTTCATATGTGGAAGCTAGAGAGAAAATAGGAAAGAAAATGGATTTCAAGAAAATTAGGTGAGAGACCAGTAGAGTAGTGGGAGGGAACTGGGCGTGGGGAGGAGGAGAGGGAATCAACCACATAATGTCATGTGCATATATGAATGCATCACCATGAATCTCTCTATCATGCAGGGGAGGGTGGAGAGGAGAGACAGGGGAAGTATAGGGAGGGAAGCAGACCAAATAATGTATGTGCCTTATGAATGTATCACTATGAATTCCAATATCTTGTACAATTACAATGCACCAATAAAAGCTATAAGAAACTAAGCAAATAAGATTCTCATCAGTAAACGCATAATATAATAAAAAAGACTTAAGAGTAGGAAACTTTAGCAAACCAAATATTTCCTTCCTATTCTTCATCACATATTGTGATTTCCCCCCACATGTCCTGGTACTCATTTACACTTCCTGAGACTTTATTATCCATGATATAGTATTCCATTATTACAATTCACCTTGCAAAGGACATGAGTGAGAGATTTATTTATTTACACATTTTTTTTTGCCTTAGCTAGATCAACTTTGTAAAGGCATGGTTTCTTTTATGGTCTATTTACTTCTACTTGTTTTTGCATTTATTTTATGAATGCATTTTTATGAAATTTGAAGCAGTTGGTGGAGGAAGGCCTATGGCATTTTTAACCTATCACATGGAGCTGGGATCATAATTTCACATCTATACTTAAATTATTATTTTGAAAAATGTTTATCTGAAAATGTTGAATGCAGATCTACATGCATCACTATTCTAAGTAGTGAGCCTGGTGCCAACACCCGTTGATCCGGGAGGACATACCAGGCTGTTCCCTCGTGTAGGGTGGCTCCCAATCTTTCATTGTCCCTAAAATCTTCTGACCCATAGTTGGGATTGGGCAGAAGGAGGGGAGCCAGCATGGTAACCATTATCCCCACTGGTTTTAGGGCGATCTCTGGAGCTACTTTCTCAGCTGCATGAGTTCTCACTGCTATAACTGAGTTTCCTTTTTGGTGAGCTTTGCAGTGAATTACGGCAACCTTTTTAGGGAGCCATAGGGCCTCTAACAAATCTAGTATCTGGGGAATGTTTTTTATAGTCCCCCCCCCCCGCAGTCAGGAGGCCCTGTTCTTAGTAGATAAGCCCATGAACATGAGCAGTGGCAAAGGCGTAGCGGCTGTCTATGTAGATGTTAACAACCTTGCCTTTGTTTAATTTTAGAGCCTGTGTCAATGCTACTAGTTCTGCTTTTTGGACAGAAGCTCCTTGGCCTAGGGGCTCAGGCCATCGGGTCCCATTAGTGTCCACCATGGCCACCCCCGCATGCCTGGTTCCATTGAGCACAAAGCTGCTGTTGTCGGGTTGCCATCAGGTTACTGGTTTTGGAGCCATTGTTTTTAGGAACTATAGTCGGGGTTGGCCAAGGAGTTGAGCTTGGTACTGAGTGATGCAGGCGTTAGAGAGCCATCACTCGGGAGCACTGTGAAGGAGGGCTTCCACTGAGTGTGGGGCAGTGGTTTTTAATTCTTGGCCCAGAGTCAGCTTATCGGCTTCCTTTACCAAGATAGCGGTGGCGGCTACAGCTCTGAGGCACGTGGGCCACCCAGGGGCTACCGGGTCCAATCTTTTGGATAAATAGGCTACAAGTCGCTTCCAGGGGCCCAAGGTCTGAGTTTAGGACTCCTTTGATGATATCTCGAACCTCGTCAACAAAGAGGTGGAAAGGTTTAGATATGTCCGGCAGGGCTAGGGCATAGGACTAGCTCTTTTTTTGAGCTTCTCAAAGACTTCTTGTTCCACTTTAGTTCATTCCAGGGCCGTGGGTCCCCGTCTTGTACAAGCATAAAGGGGTTTTGCTGTTTCAGCAAACCCAGATATTCACAGCCTGCAGTATCCTACACCCCCCGGGAACTCACAGACCTGTTTTTTCGTAGTTGGCAGAGGGATTTGTAGGACTGCTTGTATTCTCCGGCTGGAGAGGGCTCAAGTTCCTTTGGAGAGGTTATACCCGAGGTATACAGCCTGGGAGATACATAGCTGAGCCTTTTTAGCTGAGATCTGGTACCCCAGTCTCTGTAATTCTCCTAGTAACCCTCCTGTGGCCACAAAACATTCCTCTACTGAGCTGGCAGCTAGTAGGAGGTCATCCACATACTAAAGAAGAGTTTCCTGGGGATACAGAAGTCTGAACCCCTGGAGGTCGGCACTTAAGGCTTCATCAAACAAGGTGGGAGAATTTTTGAACCCCTGGGGCAATCAAGTCCATGTAAGATGTCCTGTATATCCTCCCTCCAGGTCCATCCACTCAAAAGCAAAAATAGGCTGACTCACCTCTGCTAGAGGAAGGCTGAAGTAGACATCCTTGAGATCAATGACCTGATCTTCAGGAGGCAGAAGACTGAGGAGGGTGTACGGGTTTGGCACCATTGGATGTATTGCCTCAGTCTGTTTGTGGACCTCTCTCAGGTCCTGAACAGGTCTATAGTCTGAAGTTCCTGGCTTTTGGACTGGTAGGAGAGGAGTGTTCCACAGGGACTGGCAGGGTACAAGGATTCCAGCTTCCTGGAATCTTTGAATATGGACTACGATCCTCCTTTTTGCCTCCAAACTCATCGGGTACTATTTCCCCCATAGAGGGGTGGCTTGGCTGCTCAGCTGTACAATGATTGGAGGCTGGTGGGCCGCCAAACCTGGTGGGTTTGATTCAGCCCACACTTGAGGATACTGCTCCTGGAAAGTTTGTAAGTACAGAGAGTCAGTTAAGTCCTTCTGAGGATTTGGGAGCAACATGTATTCTTCTGAAAGGGGGCAAGTGACCAGCAGGGCTATTTGGTGGTCAGTACTGTGGTCATAGGTTAAAGGAGATGGTTGCTTTTAGTTTTGAGAGTAAATCTCTCCCCAGCAAGGAGTAGGGGCAATCTGGAACCACCAGAAAAGAATGAGAAATTGTCCCTTTTCCTAGATTTGTTATTCGCCCCTCCGTCCAGGGGTAGGCTTCCGTTTTACCAGTGGCTCCCTGTATATAAGTTTTCTTGGCCATAGTCAGGCCTACTGGGCTTTTGAGAACTGAGAAAGTGGCTCCAGTGTCTACCAGAAAGTCTATGTCTTTGCTCCCGACTTTTAAGGTTACCATGGGTTCTTGGGGGCTTAAAGGAATAGAACCCCGGCCCCATCATTGCTCTCCCAAGTAGAGGACTGCTTGACTAGTTTTTCTGTTGGGGCATTCATTCTTCGAGTGTCCTTTTTCCTTATAGTAGGCACACTGATCTTTGTCAAGAGGTTGTCGGGTCTTAGGGACAGAGGACTGCTTAGGATGCTCTCTGGCTCGAGGCCCTTCCATTGCTGTCACCAATATTTTGGAGATCTTTTTGGTCTGTCTCTCATCTGGACTCTCCCTATTATTGTAGACCGTTTGGGCAATCTCTGCTAGCTCGGAGATGAGCTTCCCCTCAAACCCTTCCTGTCTCTGTAACTTTCTCCTAATATCTGGGACCAACTGAGATACAAAAGTGATATTTAAGGCACACCTGTTTGCGGGATCCTCCGGGTTAATTGGAGTATAGTCCCGGTAAGCCTCCATGAGGCGCTCTAGGAAAGCCGAAGGGGTCTCATTTGGCCCCTGTGTTACCTCACTTACTTTGGAAAGTTTGGTAGGCTTTCTGGCTGCCACCCTGAGGCCTTCCAGGAGAGTCCAGGGATAGGTTAGGAGAGCCTCCTTACCTGCAGTGGTGTTGGGGTCCCATCGGGGGGGTGCGGAAGGGAAGATATGTTCTATATGGTCTGGGTTCTCAGAAGGTTGTCCATCCAGCACCCCCCCCCCACAGTCTTAGCTGCTGCCCTTTTTATTCGGTCTCTCTCTTCAGCGGTAATGAGAGTCTTGAGGAGCTGCTGGCGGTCATCCCACTTGGGCTGGTGGGTCTAAATCACAATCTCGAGGAGAGAGATGAGACCCTGGGGCTTTTCAGAGAAAGAAGGGTTTTGGGTCTTCCAGGTATAGAGGTCAGAGGTGGAAAAAGGGACATAGACCATGAATGGTGCTTCCCTGGTGCCAGCCGCTGGGGGTGCCTGCCGGAGAGGGAGAAGAGGACTGAAGTATCAGGGGACTCCTGTCTCTCGTAGGTTAGTCCTTGGCAGGTATGTGGTGGGCTGAAACTAGCCTCTGTGTTAGAGTTTTCAGGAGCCTAAGAATAATCTGGATGTTGAAGGTCCCCTCTGCTGGCCACCCGACATTAAAGGCGGGCCAGTTGAGCTCACACAGCCTCTGCAAACCGTGCGGGTCAACGGTTTCACCATAATCAGCCGCCTTCTGTTGGAAAGACTTAAAATTGTTAAGGACACACTGAAGGGGAGTGGAACTAGAGGTAGATTGTCCCAGCATGCGGGAGAGGTTTAGATCTAATGGGCACACACACACACACACACACACACACACACACACACACACAGGGGTCAGATTAAGATTAGACAAAAGAAAGTTCACTGGCGTTTTCTGAACAGGCGGATTCCAGAGGGGCTGGGGATGTCCCCCCTAAACCCTGGCCTGGGGAGTGTGTGTCGCATCGGACTTCCACCAAGGCCTTTCCAGTTCCCCAGGGTACCCAGATTTTCATGTACCTCTGGAGGTTCTGGATCCAGGTGACTCTCGGGACTTTTCAGCAGAGCATTGGTGAGATGGAGAACGGAGAGGGCCCGTCTGGCTTGCCACTCCAGGGTCAAGGAACATCTCTCGATGGCCACTCCCTGGAAAGCCAATTCGTCAGGTTCACTGTCCTCTGCCCTCCAAGGCAGAGCCGAGGGTCTCCTTGGGATCCCGGACCAGCCCCCAAAATGTTGTAGGGCAGCCGCCGAGAGAGACCACTCAAAGCTCGTGTCCAAATCAGAGTCATTTATTCATGGCGGTGGGCTGTCTCCTCAGTACAGAACTTAAAGAGAGCAGCCCCGACTGGTAGAAGGACAGGGTTTATATAGCAACCACAGAATTACGTCAATTATATCAGCTGTATATGATATAGCAAAAAAAAAACACAGAATTACATCAGCTGTAGGCGATATAGGAAAAAAAATGCAGAATTACATCAGCTGTAGCATATAGTTACAGAAGCTACCTTAGACAGTTACAGTGGTTATCAGTTTCTAGAATCTGGGTCGGTTCTGAGAACTATAGGTCACTTCTGGGGACCCCGCACCTGCTCAGTCATTTAGCTCAAGATAAAATGGAGTCAACCTGACTATCTCACTAGAATCTATATTATAAATTGTTTTTTAGTAAGCAAATTGCTTTTATCAATTGTTTTTTCCAGGGAGGTTGTATGAGTGGCAACTTTTTAAAACTCTTTTTATATACTATTTTTACCTACTTTTCTCTATATACCTTTTATAAATACTTCTTATATGTACTTTTGTATGCTTTTTATATATTTTTTAAAATTCTTTTTATATACTTTTATTGGTGCATTGTAATTATATCTGCTATATGCATTCAGCAGAGACCGATGTCAGATTTTGACTTTGATCTTTTTCCAGGCATGCCCATGTTTATTGCTTCACTATTCACAGAGGTTAAGATGTGGAATCAACCTAGATATCCATCAACAGATAAATGATTAAATGCATTTTTGACGTACTATATTTTCAATTTATGATAGATTTATTAGGACATAATCCATTCCAAGTTGAAAGGTACTTGCATTTTGAAAACGTTTGTCCCAGAACAAATATTTCTGGTTCTTTCCATTACAAAAAAAAATGAATAAATTTAAAAACTATAATTTTTGATAAAAGCCTAATGTATGTAATTCAACAAATAATCTTGGTAACAAAAATAAAACTCTAATCAATGCTTTTTCTTCCATGTAGATAGACTCCCTGTATATATCAAAATAAACCTATTTAAGTGTTGCTCAGCTTAGTATGTAGATTCAGCTTAGCTTATTAGTATGCAGTATGCCTTTTGTTGACAGATTTGACCTTTTCTCTTCAAGAGATTCTCAAGTCATTCCACAAGTCCTTGAAGTACCAACTTGGATTGGGAAGAACCTTTTCATAAGAAGGATATTTTTGATAATGTATAATTTCTTATGTGAAAGTTAAGAGATGGCGCTCCTGCAGACAACATAACTACTAGATTTGATATTTTCACATTAAAGATGAATAATGTTTTATGAATAACTGTGTAATCACCTTACTTGTTTTGCTGATTCACTTCATTGCTGAAAATTCAGTTTACATTGTTTCTGTACATTGTTTGAAAGTATGTGGTAATACAATCTAAAATAAAATTGACAAAATAATCTTTAATTATCTTGAAGCATATTGTGTTCTTTTAAAAATATTTTCATTCTTATTAATGAACACTAATGAAAATATTTAATCAGCTAAAAAACAATAAATATTCACTTAACTATCTCATTTTAGTACTTTGAATTTATTTTGGTTCATCTTATCTAGTTTATTTTCATTTAAAAACATAACATTAAAGAAAATATAAAAACATAACTTGTCAATAATTCCATTACCACAACATAATTTATTTTGGTAATATGTTACTCTCTTTCTCTCTCCCTCCTCTTTCACTATCTACCTAATCATTTGTCTTGTTGTATATTTATATTTATTCATTTAGAAACATATTTTTGCAGTTGAACTTTCAATGTACATATTATTTCTTATTACATTTTCAATATTAATGTGGAAAATTATCTATGATTAAGCATAATGTTTGTGATTATCTTAACTATACACTGCATTACTCTGAGAGAGTATGTAATAGTTTAATTCTCCTACCTTTAGTTAAACATTTATAATGTTTATTTTATTCATACTGTGATATATAATTGATCAATAATAGATAATATTTACAAAAATGTGATTACTTTGATGAGTATAGATTTTGATTATTTTAATGATATTAATTTAAGGACATAATTCTTTCAATCAATATCTCTTGCCCTCTGTTTATTTCCATGTTGCAAAACAGTATATAATAATTTTAACTCACACTGCTTAGACTGGATTATGTTATCATTTAATTTTTACTTATACCTGCAAAAGTTTACCCTGTTTATTTAGCCTGCATTTTTATGCCTCTAAGGGTTGAATCTTTTTCCATGGCCAGTATTCTTTTCTCATGTGTATTCACACACTTTTGTCTAGTAATAGAGTGAAATTCAAATATTTTGCTACAATTTCCAATATATATTTAATATGTTGTAATTAATAACCCATTTCCCTTTTATACAGCTTTCTTATCTATTGTCATTTTAAAATATTACTTGTTTAAACCAAATCAAAGGAAAAGTAAGTTTTACAAAACATTGTAAACATAAAGTCCTAAATTATCAATATATTTGTCAATGACAGGTAAAATGACAGATAAATATGTTACATTTTAAATAATTTAAATTAAATATTAGCAAAATAAAAATGCATCATTGGTAGCAGTAAATATTAATAATATATTTACATATCTGTATCTTATTTTTATAAAAGGGATGTTTGAAGAAATTCTTAAATTCTTTGGAATAAAACTGACCTTGATTTTTATTAATAATTACTAGTATTACGCTGGGCGTGGTGGCGCATGCTTGTAATCCCAGTATTTTGGGAGGCAGAGACCGGAGGATCCGGGTTCGCAGCCAGCCTCAGCTATTTCTCTCTCTCTCTCTCTTTCTCTCTCTCTCTACTTAGTGAGGCCCTCCGCAACTTCGTGAGACCCGGTTTCAAAATAAAGAATAAAAAAATAGGGCCGGGGGTGTAGCGTGGAGGTAGAACGCCCCTGGGTTCAATCCCCGGTACCGCAAAAAAAAAGAAAAAAAATTACTAGTATTACAATTATTTCTCAAAAATTAAATTCATCATATTTTGAATGTTGTCCTTACCTTTTCATAACTTTCAACAAACCCCTCCCTGCCAGGGCATCCAGCAAATAAACTGGCTTAAAAAAAGAAAAGAATAAACTTGCAGTGTAAAGCATAAGTTGGAGGGATATATTCTATACGTAAGGTGCTTTTCAGGAATATTGGTGAGATCTCCACATTTATCCCAGCTCCTTCACCAGTGACCTATCCAGCCACAACAAAATTTTGTGTGTTTTTATGAGTTGGTCTCTACCTAAAGCACTTTGTTTTTCTATATTGACTTATCCTTCAGTAGGACAATATCTGTGCATTAAAGTTAACTAAAAGAAATTCATATAACATGGAGGTCTCTGGACTAGCACAAATACGATTTTTCATTTCTGTTTTCATACTTTATAAGGTATTCCCTTACTTCTGTGTCATGGTGGATGGGATATCAAGGTCCAGTGCACCCAGGGAATGGGTAGGAATGTGTTAGATTAGATGGAAAGAGAAAGGTGCATTAGAACACAGAGAAGATTGAAGTGAAGGATAGGGGTATTTAGGGACAGTAATTTTCAGGCCCCAGGAATGACAATGAGTAACAAGGGCCCCAGTCCTTAATACCACAGTGCATCCGGGGTATTCAGGAAACAGGGAGAATGCTGGTACTGCTGGAGCGGGGAGGGAGGTGGAGGTGGACATCATAAAGCGACCCAGGGACCACAGAATGGAGTTGCTTTACTACTGTGGTAGGGATTTTGAGTTATACAATAAACATAATGTGGCCTTTGTAGAAGGCCTTGTGTAGGATAGTGACATGAATCATGAAAACAATTTTTGAACAAAACCAGTGGGAGTTGGGTTAGAGACGTGTACTGGGGCCAGGATGTGAAGAGCTGAGCAGGAAATATGACAAAAGTTTCATTACCTTGTTCTAAAAGCAGTGGGTGAATTGCAGGACTGTAATCAGATGGAAGGAATAATAAGACATTTTGTTGTTTTAGAAAGCTCAGTATAAATGCAGCAAAAATAGAAATAAAGGAGATATTCAAAGAATATACAAGTTGGATGTGACAAGATTGGATGAATGGATAAAGTTGAGTTGTGAAAGACCGGGAATGGAATAGAAATACTTCCAGTTTTGTGATATTTAATTCCCTCACCATAAAAGGGGAAATAATAGTGTGAGAAATGCATTCAGCAAGTTGAAATTTAAAGATAGGAATGCTGTATTGGTTCATATTTTGGCAACTAGAAAACTACTTGCTTACCGAGACCATGGCCTATAAAAATAATGTTGGCATAGAAGGAAGGATCCACAAACTACACTCATAAATTTCATTTTCTGATTTTTTATTCCCCCATGCATTTCTTGGTGTTATGTGTGTATTTTCTAATTTTAGCAAGAATATGTGAAATAGGTCTGTAAAGAACCAGAAACAGGAACTGTGTTTCATAAATTTGGAAACTCCCCTCTTCCTTATATCTCATATAAATGAAGTCAGAGCCATTCCCTTCCTAAATATCTCTAAGCTTTTAATTCAGTGGGTAGCTATTGTTCTGGACTCTGGAATATGACTCTCTTGTCCATTGCTTTACCATTTATCTGCGTGATCCTCGGGGAATGACCTAATCTTTCTGCGCATCAGTGTATCTGCATCTTTCACTTGCATAATTGAGACTACTATGGCTCTATCCTTTGCTATTTGTATACATAAGAAAGTCACTGGTCCCTGGTCTCAGCATGATCTGTCTTGCCTACACCCCTGGCCTCATTACAGACCATTCTCCAGCTCAGTGACACCAGTTACTGTCACATTGGTCCACTCACAGCGTTCATTTCAAACTCTGTGGTATATGTCTAAATTGACTCTCAAAGGGATGAGGATACATTGGTTGAACAAAGTATTTCATTGTTCTACCAAGAAGTCCCAAGTTAGTTTAGAAGGATACCAACAGTCCTAAATCAGCTGCTTCACTTTTGAAACAGGTAGAAATTATCTTAACATCCGCGTGCTTTGACAAGGATACTGCTTTATTTCAAATGGTTTGTAGCAAGTGAAGACATCAGGTGGGTGTTGTACATGAGTGCTACTCCAGTGCACAAGTCCCTGAAGCTTCTGAAAGCATCCCTACAATTGGTATTTGACACCTAACAGCTGTCCAATGGCCTTTCCAGGTTCTGAGGTGATATTGAATCTTAAAGGTGTTTGTTTTGGTTTAGAGCTTCAAATATCTGTGGGAAGCAAGTGATGGTTCTAACCCAAAATCAATGATGGATTAAAGAACTTAACTGCTTTTCTGAGCAGGTTTTCCCCAGGATTCTCATATCAGCTAAAGGTGAAGTGCCTTCTCTTTCTCTAAGTAGTGCAAAAGCCTTCTCGACTACTTACTAAGGGAATGATCCTGCTCTATGTAGAACAACACAAAGAAGAGTGTGATCAATAGCTAACTACTTGCCTCCCAGATTTTAAAAATGCAATATTTAATTCAGCTTTAAAAATGCAATATTTAATTCAGTTTTTAAAAATAGGATTCTAAAATTTATTAGAAATTCCTCCACAACTTTTCAGTCTCCTTTGTCAGAGGAAATTACTATTCTACTGTATTAAATTGGTATATATTCTAAGTGCATATTTATAAACTTAATTTTTATCCTTTTGGTTCTTTAAATTTCAGTCTGTGGGCTTAGAGTTTAATATACATTTTTTAATTGTCCTATCATATCATATACTTCAAGAGCAATGTAAATTCCAGTTACTAACTTCATTAACTGTGTTCATATTAGCAATTGAAAGCCAATGATTTTTTTTTCAGAAAGAACTTAGCCATCTTTGTAAAACTAGAAACTACTTTCATTTTGTTTCCAAAAGAGAAAATATAGATATAAGCAAACAGATATAAAGAATGAATGGTACTATAGTGGCATATCTTTTATATCTGCTCGTTTATATGTATATTTTATATGAAACATGTGTTTATATATGTATGTAAGATATATATATATAATTTTAGGTATGTATATATATATGGCATAAAATATGGTGTACAGGGACACATAGTTATATATTTCATGACTCAGGAGCTATGTTTTCAATTGGAGTTCTGTAGTTTGCTAAATCTGAGTCTAAGACAAATGCAATTTGAGGTCTTATTTCTTCATCTCTAGGTTTTTCCTGCTTGTATGTTTATCAGAAGTAGAAAACTAATTGTATAAAATTTGAAATATGACAATGCTTCAATCTAACCATCTTTTAATGCAATTTTGAAGACTTTGTTCAGAGACTTGGGTTCACTGTGCCCAGAGTTAGGCATTTTAAAATCACCACCCCAGGTATTTATGATTCAGGTGATCTGAAAGATGTGGATTAATAATGTTCCCAAAACACTAGAAGAGTTGATAACATTCACTTTACTTTCTAGAATACTTTTACTATGTCATTAATTCATATAATTTGGATAACCATATCATAAAGAAATCAGATATATTCAGGAATGCAATTCCAGTCTCATCCTGTAGTAGATGAATCGTTTAAGGAAGAGTATCCTTTAGAAACTCTCTAAACACTATCTTGATTTGTCAAATATACGAGTGATACAACAACGCTTCCGTCATATATATAATACTGTGTGGTGCTAGACTCTTAATCTAGTTGCCCTGCATTTTGCTTCATTTTGGTTATTAAGGTGGAGAGAGATATTAAAGTCTCCCTCTGGGTGATAAAGGTATTAAAGTTAAATTTGTTGAGAGCTTTGAAGTCTAATGAAAAACATCTGGTTATTTGGGAGCAGGCAGATGCGCAAATAAATTTGTTCATTGTTCATAAAAAGTATCTGCCACTTGGCTAGAATCTGAGTGTGTATTCCCAAAAATATAATATAAAATTTTATTCATTCATATGTTTAAATCATATAGTAGCTAAAGATTAGCAGAATCACAGAATCCTTTCCTTACTATGGTCTATTGCATTATAATGAACAAATTATCTTTCTTATCTGCATGTATCTTGTCAGGGTGCCTGCTGCTTTTTTTTCCTATTAAATTTTGATTCTCAAAGAAAAGCCAAAGGATTTCCTTAATTTTTCAAGAACACTTAGAGAAGTTTCTAAAAAATACTTTACATATTTTTCCTCAAATATTTTAAAAACCCATAGATGAAATGTAGTAAGCAGAAATATCCTATGTAAAATGGCTAGCATATCATACGTTGAGACAGATAACAGGGTGGACATAAAGAGCAATGAAAATGATTAAGATAAATCAATCGGGAAGTACCAGATTTCATAATCAAGATTTCTAGATGTCTGTTGGCTTATTCAAAAGGCTTTCATATTTAAATAAATTAGCTAAAATATTTCAACCCTATTTGGATGTTCAGTACAGTGTAAGTATTAAAAAATTAGAAACCAGCCGAGCATGGTGGTGCACATCTATAATTCCAGTACTTGGAAGACTGAAACAGGAGAATTGCATCTTTGAAGCCAGCCTCAGCCACGTAGCAAGCCTGTTTCAAAATAAAATAAAATAAAAAGGGCTGGGGGGTGTAGCTCAAAGGTAGAGCACCCCTGGGTTTCATCTCCAGTACCAAAAAAAAAAAAAATAGAAACTACTATGAAAATTAGATACTTACGTAGCCCTATGTACTCTCTAAAAATAATGTTTTGCTTCTTTTTGTTGAAGAACTTTTATCATGAATGATTCAAAATTTACAGAAATTAAATATTACAATGAAAACACATGTACCTGCTGGGCATAGTGGCGCACGCTTCTAATCCTCGTACTTGGGAGGCTGAGACAGGAGGATTGCAGGTTTGAGGACAGCCTCAGCAAATAGTGAAACTCTCATCAAGCTAGTGAGACCCTGTCTCAAAATAAAAATAAAATAGGGCTGGGGGGCAGCTCGGATGTAGAACGCCTCTGGGTTCAATCCCCAGTACCACCACCACCAAAAAATAAGAAAGAAAACACATGTACTTATCATGTTTCCTAAGTTATCAACTAATTATAACTTGTGCTTATTTTGTGATCCTCCAGAATTAAATGCCCCAGCCCATACCATATTTTTTATCATTGGGATTTAATTAACATGTCATAAATTTCAGAACAGCAATCATCAAGAATAAAAATAATAACAAATTCTGGTGGGGATGTGGGGAAAAATAAATGCTTATACACTGTTGGTGGGACTGTAAATTAGTACAATCACTATGGAGATCATTGTGGGCGTTCCTTAAAAGAGTAGGAATGGAACTACCATATGACCCAGCTTATTAGATACCACCAGCTTATTAAAGATACCACCTTGGTATCTGTCTAAAAGAATTAAAGTTAGAATCCTCTAGTGACACATGTATACCAGTGTTTAAAGCAGCACAATTCATAATAGCCAAACCATGAAACTATCCTAGGTGACTCTCAACAGATGAATGGATAAAGAAAATGTAGCATATACACACAAAGGAGTTTTACTCAGCCATAAGGAGGAAAAAAATGATGTCATTTGTAGGAAAATGGATGGCACCGGAGAACATTATGCTAAATGAAATCAGCCAGTCTCAGAAAGTCAAGGGTTGTGTGTTTTTTCTCATATATGGAAGCTAGAGAGAAAGAGAAGGAACTTCATGGTAATAAGGAGTGATACCAGTATGATGGTGGAAGGGGATCAGAGGAGGGAGGAGAGGAGGGGACAAAGGATGCTTGAGAAAGGAAGCAGAGCAAATAACATATATAAAGGCAGCACCGACAGCCTTATTAGCACGTACAGTTAGGATTAGCACAAAATAGACTACAGACCTAAACACAAGACCACAAACCATAAGATTCCTAAAAGAAAACATACAGGAAGGCTCCTTGGTATTGTCTTTGGGAATGATTTTTTTTTATTCAACCCCAAAATCATGAGGATAAAAAAGGTAAAAACAAACACGTGGGGCAACATCAAATTAAAAAGCTTTTGAACAGCAAAAAATCAACAAAATAAAAGGTAATTAATGGAATGAGAGATAATATTTACAAATCAAGTATCATATCAGGGATTGACATCCAAAAT
This sequence comes from Glis glis, assembly GCA_004027185.1. NCBI lineage: Eukaryota > Metazoa > Chordata > Mammalia > Rodentia > Gliridae > Glis > Glis glis. The sequence goes on along the minus strand of PVJS01010027.1, from coordinate 16,693 downwards.
ATATAATAAACTAATGTAGCTTAATAGTAAAAAAACAGGCTAGGCGTGGTGGCGCACGCTTGTAATCCCAGTACTTTGAGAGGCGGAAACCGGAGGATCCAGGTTCATGGCCAGCCTCAGCTCTCTCTCTCTCTCTCTCTCTGTGTGTCTCCCTGTCTCTCTCTCTCTCTCTACCTAGTGAGGCCCTCTGCAACTTCGTGAGACCCGGTTTCAAAATAAAGTATAAAAAAAAATAGGGCCGGGGGTGTAGCACGCAGGTAGAACACCCCTGGGTTCAATCCCCGGTACTGCAAAAAAAAAAAAGTAAAAAACAAATAATGCAATTAAACTGAACAAATATTTCTCCAAAGAAGACAGCCAACAGATATACACAAAGGTGCTCAATGTCACTAACCATCTAGGAAATGCAAATCAAAACCACCCTGAGATATCACCTCACATCTGTTAGGATGACCACTACCAAAGAGACAAGAAACGTGATGAAGGAAACACTTCAATTGACACTATTTACATATGCAAAGTTATCGATGCCAATCTCAATATCATGTACGGGGAAGAGGAGGAAGTGGGTTGGGATCAGGAAAAAGCTCACCAAGTGCTGTGTGCATGTGTGTCCTCTTGACTCTGAACTTCATTATGATGTGTGATTACAATGCATCAATACAATTATATTTTTTAAAATGGACAAGAGATAACAAGTATTAGTGAGGTTTTAGATTTTGTTGTTGTCGGCAAGAACACTGGTCCCATATAAACAAACATGGTATTTTTGTACAGTTTATTTAAATCACAACCCAATAAGTCTATATATTGCAATTGATTGATTTGTCTGTTTCTTTTGATCTACAGGTTCTCTGTTCTTCCTTCCCTCACTATTATTTATCAAGACCAAAAGGAGGTCATTTGTCTTGTACCATCTCATAGCCTGCATTTTCTTCATCTTCATGGTGTCATTTATCATTTTTCCTCTTTCTTCTGATTTGCAATAAATAGATATATCAAACTTTTTATGGTTCTGGCTTGACTTTGTTTCAGCAATAACGCTTTATAAGTTGTGTGCTTTTCTGACAGGGTATGTATAATCCAGCTATTACTCTTTTTTGTGTGTTATGTCAGTGGCCATTAATGATTATTGCCCTGATTCTTTATTTTTTATGTGTTTAAAATGGTCATGTTCTCATTTCGTGTTCCTTCCTCATTTATCAATTTATCACCTGGAATATTTCTTTAAGGAAAAAATTTGAGCTCATCAGCTGCATGGTGCCCTGAAGTACAACCAAGAAAAACAAGAAAATACAAGTTAACATTTTCTCTAATTACCAATTTTCTGACTGATGAGTTGGATACCTAGCTTGTTTCAATAATGATCAATGGGTTTATTATCTTATTGCTTTATGACAATCTTATGGGTTGTGTGTGTGTGTGTGTGTGTGTGTGTGTGTGTTTGTGTGTTGCTGGGGATTGAACCCAGGAGCATTCTATCTCCAAGCTACACTCCCAGCCCGATTTTTTTTAATTTGGAAACGAGGTCTTGCTAAGTTACTGACAGCCTTACCAAGTTGCTGAGGCTGGCTTTGAACCAGCGATCCTCCTTTATCAGCCTCCCAAGTACATGGATTACAGGCGTGTGCCACCATGCCAGTCTCTTAGAGGTTTTAATATAGACGTTTCAGTTGACAGCAGCACTTTCTTATTTTTATTTTTAACTGATACACAAAACAGAAAAGTTGTACCTATTAATGTGTTATCATATAATGTTCAATATATGTATATATTGACCAATGTTTAAATCAGGTTAAGTATCTCTATCTCCTCAAACACTTATCATTTCTTGGTGGTGAAAGCTTTCAAAATCCTTTCTTCTAGCTTTTTGAAATATACTGTCCATAATTGTATCTATAGTCACCGTACTGTGTAATAGTACCCCAGGGCTTCCACTTTCTGCTACTACCTCTGCCAACCACCATTTTACTCCCAGCTTATACGAGATCAACTTTTATAGATTCCACATATGAGTGAGATCATGAGGTACTTTTTTATGTGCCTGATTTATTTCACTTAACATAGTTATCTCCAGGATAACTATGTTCTTGCAAATGACAGGATCCTGTTTGTTTTTATGGCTGAACAGTATAGATGTACCACATTTTCACTGTCCATTCATTGGCTGATGGATACTCCAGTTGTTCCAGATCTAAGCTACTGTGATTAGCACAGACAGGAGCATTTTCTAACTAAAGCTAAAATGTGTCTCATCTTTGATTAGAAGGATCCTTTCTGCATTGTATACTAATTTTTTTATTATGGGTTTTTTTTCTTTGGTACTGGAGATTGAACTCAGGGGTTCTCTACCTCTGAGCTACACCACCAACTCTTTTTATTTTGAAACAGGGTCTCACTGTGCTACTGCATTATGGCTTCAAACCTGCAATTCCCCGTCTCAGCCTTCCAAATACTGAGATTACATGTGTACACCACCGCGCCCAGATGGTTATGATCTTAAAGGTATTTGAGAATATCTTTGCTGTGTTGTATGACAAAAATGTCCTAGGCTTATCCTGTACATTTCTTGCCCCACAAATGGATAGGCCTTTTGTTTACATAAAAAGTCTTGATTCCTTTTAGTGAATAATTGTATTTAAAAATTATAATGTGAGCAGTTAGATGTTCTTTGCTATTAAAAGTCATTATGTCTGGGTTATGTCAGTGGACATAGCTTTGAAAAAGAATTTTCAGGAATAAATTTCAGATGAATTCATAATTATATTTCCAAATGGAATTCAGGAATACAGGGTTGTACATTGCCTCACAAAAATTATTTCATCTTTTCCTTTTCCAGTGCTTAAAATTGTGTTTCTCAACAGCACCAACATAATTAATCATTTCCTTTATGACATAAAACATCTGCAACAGTATCAGAATAATAATAACACCATAAAGAATATTTACTGCTAACAATTTAGAATTTTTTCAGGCTTTTCCTTTGGCGATTTAAAAATATACCTCATTAGGGCTATGTGGCAAATTTCAGATATTTAAAGTCACTTTTAGTATTTATTCCTTCAACTAGGTCACTGTAGGTTCATTTGTTTTACATGAATTTGGGGTTTTAGGGATTGCTTTATAAAATCGATTGTATTCTATATTATTGAAAATATTTATATGGGTCCAAAATGCGTTGCTCTCTTTTATATATATTATATTTCATTCTAATTTCTGCTTTTCATGATTACTTAATGATAATATTCTTTATTTTATTGGAAGAAAATTTTTAACTGCTCAGCCACTTATTAGTTAAGCCTATATTGACATTAAAACCATTAAGATTAATAAGTGTAGGGCAAAGTGTATGGTAAGTGAACTGTTTGGCTCCTGGCTTATGTAAGGGGTATATTAGAATGTCTCACGTACTTTTTTCCTAATTGCAATAGCCATTTTATAATAACTTTATTTAAACATCTTATTAATGAAGAATGAATTGAGGATCAAAAAGGTTAGGTATTCTCAAAAATTCAAGTAGATATTAAGTATAAAACCACATTTAAATCCAGATATACAACCTTAACTAGACTCTTTGTAGTGTATTTTATCACTTAAACATGCATAAGCAGATAGATTAATTAATAGTAGTATAATTTCTTATGGAAGTATGTTACCCATTATTGAGTCCTCAAAATAATGCTGGGAGGAAAGTTTATCTATTTTTACAACAGAAATGTTGACTTGAAACGCTAGTGTTTCTTTGGTACTTGTAATTGATATGGGGATCCCTAGCAGCCCTCCATGGCCGTGGGCCTCCCCAGTCTTCTCTCTCCAAGATGCACACAGGCCTTAGGAATGGCCACAGCTTAGCAGTAGGGATGACATGCTGCTGTTACCTTCAAAGACTTAAGGGGAGCCGGGTGTGGTGGCACACACTTGTAATCCCAGTACTTGGGAGGCTGAGACTGGAGGATCGGGGTTCGCGGCCAGCCTCAGCTAATTAGGTAGGCCCTACACAACTTCGTGAGACCCTGTTTCAAAATAAAGAATAAAAAATAGGGTTGGGGGTGTACCCCAGAGGTAGAATGCCCCTGGCTTAAATCCCTGGAATGGCAAAAAAAAAAAATAAATAAAACTTAAGGATCTTGACTGGAACACAAATTAAGGTTTGATGTGGGGCACATTTGTAGAACCTGGAGATTTATTGGGAGCAGTGGTTATTTCCATTACATTCAACTTAATCATAATATTTACCTTTGGAAATATGCCTTCCTATGTTCTTTTTATGAATGAGTCAAATTACTTCCACATCTTCCTATGGCTAGTTAGAGGGAGAGAAAGAACCTGAAACACAATCTCTGTGTTTCCAGCCTCCAAACTCTTATCCACATCCTTCCTGTACTCTACACTGGTAAACATGAAGAGGCAAAAGGCTAGTGACCCTCATCTGAACACCAAGAGAAAAAAAATCTGCACAGAAAAGGGAAAACTACAAAGGTGAGAAGAGGAGGAGACTTTAAATAGGTAAAAAATGTGATCAGACCTCAGCAAACCCAGAAACAACTTCTATCACGTGGTCAATATAATGTTACACCTAACTGTTAAGTTAATTCTGGTTGATTCTAATCATAACAGATTGGATAATGCTTTCAACACCCATTATCACAAGTGTATTTTTAATACTGTTTACAGAATAGGCACTGTTGCTGTTATCCACTGTAGGAATGAAGACACTGAAGCCCAGAGAGCTGAAGTGATTTGCTCATGTTTATATAGCAAGTGAGATACAGGATTTGAGCACTGGTCTAACTCCAAACAAAGCCTATGTCTTACTTTCCTATGGAGTCCTTGTTTAATAAAGGAGTTTCCCTGGTGAGTAGGGATTAATATTTTCCCCAATCATAGAATTTATGGTAAGACAGCCTACCAACACTTCTAGCCCATTTGGCAAAAGTAGACCAAGTTCCTGCTGAGGCAGTATCGCCAGATGCTTGGTTTTAATAACAAGAAGGAATTTAGGAGGGAAAGCTAATTTTTAAATGTGCTCCCTCAGAAGAAATTGCATTGGGAATGTTTAGTTTAACTTGTCTTTTTACTTCAGAGTAGCTTTCTTTCATTTTTTAATGATGAAATAATATAAATGACAGAAAAACTCACAAACTCAAGTTGTAAAGATTGTGGAGTCTTCTAATCTCACTGCAGTTCTCAGAATATAGGTTGGACAAATGAAGTCATTGACAATTATAAGGCTGACTAACTTTTACAATATTTACATAACTTACTTTAAAATTAATAGACCCTGATTTACTAAAAAAATATGAAGATTATACTAAAACTGGAAGTGCTGACCTTTTAAACCAATCTAAAAGGTTGCCCTTTTCACTCCTTTTAAGGTACTTTATTCAGTTTAAAAAGTTAGAAAAATAGATTAAAAAAAGACATTTAAAGTCCCAGCTATCTTTTAAAAAACTGACGAGAAGCAACCATGAGGATAATTCATATTGTCCTTAATCTTTTTCTTTTAGTTTTTACTTTCACCCTAAATAGTTAGTAATTACATAAAATAAAAAAAGTTTTAAAATGTCTTGAATGTGAAAAATAAAATTCTTTGAAATGCATGGTGTATTAATAAAATTAAATAGTCATTGTTGATCTCTTAATAACTGTGTTACTGATGCTAAGCTGACAGGGGCAAAGCTACCACATGCCACAAAGGCCCATTTTATTTCCTATGAGATAATGATGGAGATGGTGATAATAAGAGCTTGGCTAAGACACATCTGAATGAAGCCTGGTCAACTCAGATGGAAGTTCCTTTTTTTCCACTAAGCTTTTATAATGAAGCATTCTAATTATACACATAAAGTTGTGAGAAAATGCAATAGCATCAATTAAAGGATTTCATTTAGAATGTTACAAGAAAGACTGAACTCTGCTAATTATGAATTCTAGTCAGGCTATTAGGAAAAATGAAAAGAAAGTCAAGACTTCTCTCAGATGTGATTTTGTTTCTCCCTTGCCAGTCTCTTTGTTTTAAAAAGATTCTTAAAATAAATCTAGACAGAAACATGTTGTTTTTTAACACATTTGTTTGTAATTTATGGTATTAGATCTAAACAAAGTGGCATAGGAGATTGCAGATGTGGACAGCATTTTCTGGAATAGTTTAACTGGTGATGACTAAATGCCATTGCCACAATAGTTCAGAGAATAAGAAACTTCTGCTGCTCAGAGAGTGACACTCTTCTCAAGGAGTTAAATATCTTAGACATATTTTGGTTACACTAGAAATGTAAATTCCTATTGACAACACAGGCCAGAATTTTTATTTATACCTGCATAGGCTTGTACTTGTTATGGATTTTCAAATATCATCAAACTTGAAAAATTGCTTTCTTAGGGAGCTTTGATACAACCAACCATCGAAATTCTTATTTCCATTAACATAATGGTGTCTTGGAAAATTTTCCAAGAAAATAGTTACCAAAGATAGTAATGAAAGTGGAGTGGCTCTTGGTGCAAACTTGCCTTCCTCACATACAACTGGCTCAATGCTTAAGTATCACAGGGTTGGAGAAATAAAAACTGACAATTTTTCTGCTACCTCTGAGGAATAGATGTCATTGGCCTGAGAAAATGATATGAATTCCCCCAAAATGCACTTAAGTTGACTTTTTACTATCAACATTTCTCAAAAAATATAATGCTTTTTTCAACAAAAATAATATGATAAGCATTTTCCTTACAAATATGTGGTTAATACAACTCGCTTAGGTTAAAACCAAACTGAAAGACAAATTAATATTATGGAAAGTCTCTTCGATATTCATTTCTTTGTGTTATGATTTAGCTACAAATACATGTCTAATAAAATCAGGCATTACTATGTGTTAAACATATTAAAACATTATTAATTCGTGTTCAATATGGTCCTATTGCCTTAGAGTCTGCTAAAAAATTCTTTCCAGTTGCCTATCAAAAGAAAGAGCGTGTTTACATCACCCGACATAGTGGAGTAGAAAACTCCAAAACGTCATCCCTCCATTAAGACAATGAAAGACATATAACAACCAGATGGATGTTTAATGAATAAATATCCTTTAATATTGGCAGAAGATTACACTTATACATTAAGGAAAGAAAACAGAGAGTCGAGAAATTGACCCACATAGTGTCAACAGATCTTTGACAAAGGGGTAAAGACAATTCAATGGAGCAAAGATTGTCTTCTTTGATAAATCATGCTGGAAAAACTGAATATACACATGGAGAGAGAGAGAGAGTGAGAGAGAGAGAGAGAGAGAGAGAGAGAGGCTGTGATATAGACCTTACAACATCAACAAAAACTAATTCAAAATGGATTATAGACCTAAGTGTAAAACACAAAATTATAAAACATCTAGAAGATAACAGGAGAAAATCTAGATGACATTGGGTTTTGTGATGTGTTTTGCACACCATGCCAAAAGCTCAATCTATGAAAACAGTTGAGAAGTTAGACTCCATTAATTTAAACATTTGTGCTGTCATTAAAAACACTGTTAAGTGCTGGGCTTGATGGTGCACATTTGTAATCCCAGTACTTGGGAGGCTGAGATAGAAGATCTTAGTGAGACCCTCAGCAACTTAGAGAGAATCTGTTTAGAAAAATATATGGCTGGGGGTGTGGCTCGGAAGTGGAATGCCCCTGGGTTCAACCCCCATACAAAAATAAATGAATAAAAATTATTTGCAAAACACATATCTGCAATGCACCAATAAATGAATATATTTTAAAAGACACATATCTGATAAAGGACTTGTTCCCAAAGTTTACAAAGAACTTTAAAAACTTAATAAGAAAAAATCTGATTTAAAAAATGGGTAAGCCGGGTGTGGTGGCGCACGCTTGTAATTCCAGTACTTTGGGAGGCAGAGACCAGAGGATCCGGGTTCGTGGCCAGCCTCAGCTCAGCTCTCTCTCTCTCTCTCTCTCTCTCTCTCTCTCTCTCTCTCTACTTAGTGAGGCCCTCTGCAACTTCGTGAGACCCGGTTTCAAAATAAAGTATAAAAAATAGGGCCGGGTGTGTAGCGCGGAGGTAGAACGCCCCTGCGTTCAATCCCCGGTACCGCAAAAAAAAAAGGGGGTAAAATATCTGAAACAACATCTCGCCAAGGAACTAGCCATAAAAAAGGGATAATAAACTCCATATGTCATTGAGGAATTGCAAATAAATACAGCAGTAAGATATAACCATATAGCAGAATGGCTAATCTAAAAAAATGACAATACAGATGTTGGTGTGGATGTAGAACAACAGGAACTTTCATTTATTTCTGATAATGAAAATAGTGCAGTCACTTTGGAAGACACTCTGGCAGTTTCTTGAAAAGCTAAACCTACTCTTACCATATGATATAGCACTAGAACTCCTAGATATTTAGCCAAATAAGTTGAAAATTTATGTCTACAAAAAACCCTACAAATGAATACTTACAGCTGCTTCATTTACAATTGCCCCAAACCAAAATATCCAACATGTTTCTCAATAGTCAGATGGATAAACAAACTGTGATATATCCATACCATGAAATATTATTCAACAGTAAAAAGAAATGTGCTATTAAGCCATGAAGAGACATGGAAGAAGCCCAAATGATTACCTCTGGGTAAAACTAGCCATTTTTAAAGGGTTACATACTGTATGATTCTAACTATATGACATTCCAGAAAAGGAAAAGTTATAGAGGTAGTAAAAAAAAATCATTGATTGACAGGGATTGATTTGGGGAGGTGGAGAAGATGAATAGTTGAAGCACATGGGAACTTTAGGAAGGTGAAAATATTTTTTATGAAACTATAATGGTGGACATGTGATATTATGCATTTGTTAGAAGACAGACTGTATTACGAAAAAGTGAACCCTAATATAAACTATGGGATTTTAGTTAATAATAATAATGTATCAATATTGGTTCATCAGTTGTAAAAATGTACATACTAATGGGAGGTTTTGAATAAAGGGAAACTGGAGAAGAAGCTTATATAGGAACTCTTTGTACTGCTTACTCAGCTTTTCTATAAACGGCCAAATGCTCTAAATATAGAATGTATTCATTAAAAATTAATCCAATGCAAAATAAGGGAATAATGGAGAAATTAAGAAAAAATATATACAGTAAAATGAAAGATTTGGTAATTGCTTTTTTTTTTGCGGTACTGGGGATTGAACCCAGGGGCATTCTACCTCCAAGCTACACCCCCAGCCCTATTTTTTATTCTTTATTTTTGAAACAGGGTCTCACTAAAATGCGGAGGGCCTCACTAAGTAGCTGAGGCTAGCCATGAACCTGGATCCTCTGGTCTCAACCTCCCAAGTATTGGGATTACAAACATGTGCCACCATGCCTGGCTTAATAATTACTTTAAAATAAATAAACTCTATGACTAAAGGCAGAGACTGACAGATTTAATAAAATAATGATTTAATGATATTCTGTGTAACAAACTCAATTCAAATCCAAAGACAAATAAATTGAAAGTAAAAGGAGTGGTGATAGTGGGCATTCTTGTCTTGTTCCTGATTTTAAAGAGAATTCCCGCATTTTTCCCCATTCAATATGATGTTGGCTTTGGGTTTATTATATATTGACTTAATGAGGTTGAGGTACATTCCTTCTATTCCAATATTCTGTAGAGTTTTTAATATGAATGGGTGTTAGATTTTGTCAAATGCTTTTTCAGCATCTATTGAGATAATTATGTGATTGCTGCTTTTAGTTTGATATATGTGGTGAATGACATGTATTGATTTGTGTACTTTGAACCAGCCTTGCTTTCCTGAGATGAAAACAACTTGGTCATGGTGTACAATTTTCTTGATATGATTTTGAATGTGCGTGGCTAGTATTTTGTTTAGAATTTTTCCATCTATGTTCATCAATGATATTGATCTATAATTTTCTTTTCTTGAGGTATGTTTATTTGGCTTTGGTATTAATGTGATGCTGGCCTTGTAGAAGGAATTTGGAGGAATTCCATCTCTTTTGATTCCACAGAATAGCGTGTGAAAGTATTGGGTTTAGTTCTTCTGTAAATGTTTTGTAGAATTCAGCTGGATAACTATCTGGAAGAGTCTAAAGAGAAAGCCTACAGAATGGGAGAAGATCTTTGCAAGCTATCCCTCTGACAGAGGACTAATATTTAGGATATACAAAGAAGTTAAAGAACTTTACATTAAAAAAATCCCGGTCAAGAAATGTGCAACCAAATTGAAGAGACACTTCATGAAAGAAGAGATACAAATGGCCAATAGATACATGAAAAATGTTCAATATCATTAGCAATCAGGGAGATGCAAATCAAAACTACTCTGAGGTTCCATATAACCCCAATCAGAATGGCAAGCATTAAGAAGTCAACCAACAATAAATGTTGGCGAGGATGTGGGGAAATAGGAACTCTTCTGTACTGTTGGTGGGAGTGCAAAATAGTTCAACCACTATGGAGATCAGTGTGGAGATTCCTTAGAAAACTGGGAATGTATCCACCATATGATCCGACTATACCACTACTGGATATCATTCCAAAGGGATTGAAACCAGACAACTATAGTAATATATGCATACCCATGTTCATAGCAAATTCACAATAGCCAAATTATGAAACCAAGCTAGGTGTCCATCAACAGACAAATGGATTACAAAACTATGGGAAATACACACAATGGAATTCTACTCAACAATAAAGAAGGAGAAAATTATATCATGTTTAAGAAAATAGAAGGAACTGGAGAACATTATGTTAAGTGAGATCAGCCAATCACAGAAAGAGAACAGTCATATGTTTTCTCTAGTATGCTCAAGCTAGGGAGTACTTGGGATACAAGAGGGACTCCAGACAATGGTGGAGAAGCCTCAGTGGAGCCAGGGAAGTCATCTGAGGGAAGGGGAAGGGGAAGAATGAAGTTCATTAATGGAATTACTAACATCGACCATGTGTACATATGAGAATATACCAATGTCAATCTCAGTACTCTGTATTGGGGGAAGAGGAGGTGGGGGCACCAAGTGCTGTGTGCATGTACGTTACTGTCAACTTGATTTTCATTGTGATGTGAGACTATAATGCACCAATAAAAACACATAAAAAACAAAGAAAGTAAAATGGTAGAAAAAGATACACCAATACAAACAGTAACAATAAGATAACTTGAATGTGTTTACCAATATCAAACAAAAACTCACTTTAAGTAAAAAAGTATGATAATGGGCAATGTAGGATCTTATATATTGATAAACAACATATAATCCAATCTGAACTACCACATGTACAGAACACCCTCCCAAACAGTAGCAGATAAAGATATTCTTATCAAGGACACATGAAACACATTTCAAGATAGCCCATATGCTAGGCCCCAAAACATATCTCAGTAAAATTAAAAATTAGAAATGATGTGAAATATCTTCTCCAATTACATCGAGTAAAATAAAATCAGTATCAGGAGGAAAACTAGAAATTTCAAAGTATATGGGGATTAAATAGTATACTTAGACAACAAGTCCAATAAGGAATTACTTGGATTCATACAATGTTGGTAGATTCCAACTTAGTACAACCACTATGGAGATTAATACGGAGGTTCCTCAAAAGACTAGGAATGGAGTTACCACATGACCTAACTATACCACTCATCTTATCTTTCCAAAAGAATTAAAGTCAGAACACTGCCGTGATTTATGAATATCCATGTTTATAGCAGCACAATTCATAGTAGCCAATTTATGGAACCAACTTTGGTATCCATCAACAGATGAATGGATAAAAATTGTGGTATGTACACAATGGAATTTTACTCAGCCATAAAGAAATAAAATTATGTCATTTGCAGAAAAATGAATGGAACTAGAGAATATTATGATAAGTGAGATCAGCCAGCCTCAGAAAGTCAAGGGCTGTTTGTTTTCTCTCATATGTGGAAGCTAGAGAGAAAATAGAAAAGAAAAGGGACTTCAGATAAATTGGGAGAAAGACCAACTGAATAGTTGAAGGGAATGGGTAGGGGAGAGATGGGGAGAGGAAAAAGGAGAGTTGATGAAGGAAACAGTTCAAATAATGTCATGTCCATATATGAAGGCATCACTACCAATCTCACTAATATACACAGGGAAAGGTGAGTAGCATGGTGGGATCCAGAGGTAATCACACCAAGTGGTGTGTGCATGTATGCTTATATCACTTTGAACCTCACCATAATGTATAATTAAAATATACCAATTAAAATAAAAAGAAATGACTAGGGAATTAGAAAATATTTTGAGACAATTGAAAAGAAAATACAGCAAAGCAAAATGCATTGGATTCAATGAAAATAATGCCCCAAAGGAAATTTATAGCTGTAAATGACCTTACATTAAAAATGAAGAAAGATACCAAATCAATAACCTACTTTTATTCCTCAAGGAGCTAGAAAATAAAAAGTGAACTAAACCCAAAAGTAGCAGAAGGAAAGAAAGGGCAAACAGACAAAAAAGAACGGAGATAAATAGAGAACAATATAGAGACTCAATGAAGCCAGAGTTGGGTTTTGAAAAGATTTTAAAAATTGACAAACCTTTGATTACACAAAGAAAAAAAAAAGACAGCCTCTCTCACTTTGGGGTGGACTGTGTTCTCCTTTGAATGTGTGTTGCTTAGTTTCCTAGAGAAATCTCTGTCTATATTTCTGAAAAAAAAAAGACTCAAATTACTAAAATCAAAAAAAGAAAGTGAGGATATTACTACCAATCTTACAGCAATAAAAAGTTTTATAATAGAACACTATGACTAGTTATAGATAAGTTCTTTTAGAACCCTGTAGCTCAGTATTATATGGAGACCATCAGAAAATACATTTTAAACAATCTGATATTGGGGGAGAAAAAGAGTGTTTAGAGTATAGTTAAAGAATCATAAATAACTATATATTGAAGGAATAAATTATCTTATGCTATCAATACTTTTCAAATGACCTTCTGTCATTAAGTGGTTTGAAATATTGGGAGATGATCTAGGGAAATTAGAAAGTCAACTGATGGTGATGTGTTTGCTAGAGATGTCGGCCAATAGTTCTGTGAGAAAGGCAGAGACAATACCATGTTCATGTAATTATGACATGGCATGTGCATTCTTCAAGTATATAATTTAGAAAAGCAAGATAGTGTTTTTGGTGTTCAAAAAATAATCTCCTGAAAACTTAATGGTGAAAAGGAGGATTACTGTGGTTAAGAAAGGAGGCAATTTTGAGACATGCAAATAATCTTAAGAACAGGGAAAGCACAGTTAACACCATCCAAAGGATTAAAATAATAGGAAGGCGCTATATAAATATCTCAGGAGTAAAATGTAGAGAGCAAGTAGGCATGAAATTAATAATTATTTTTAAATGCCAAGATATTGAATTCATTTTAAAACCTGGCTTTAATAAGAAAAGCAGGAAAGAGCATTTTTTGCACAATTAGGTGGTAATAGAGAATTTGTAAAATACCTATTAATAAAATGTAGCAATGTGAATATTTTTAAATGAGCATTAAAAACCATTAGGTTTGGATAAAATTATTTTAATATGATGAGGAAATTATCTCACTAATTGGACAAAAAGAATTTATTTTGAAATAGCAAAGTAAGGTAGAACAAGGAATGCAATTAGGAAAAGTACAGACAGTTCAGTTCTTTCTTCAAATGTGCAAGTCTATCCTGCAAATTATTCCTATTCACACTGCTAGAGTAAAGATCTTAAAGTAAACTAGAATATTAAAATGGCCAAAGATATTGATCACCATAGAGTGAGAAAGATTAGTAAGTTAGAGTTAGAAGACATCAGTTGTCTTACAGTAGTTACCAGGTTTTCTTGCTTCCATCTAATCCTTTCCCTAGGGTAATGTGTAGAAGTCCCATTTTCAATAGACAGTGCCCTCATGTGCCACGGAAATGCCTCTAGGACATACACTACATCTCTACAGAAGCAAGGAACATTGCTTTATTTATTCATTTATTTATTTTAATATATTTTATTGGTGCATTTTAATTATATATCACAATGAGGTTCAGAATGGTACATACATACATGCACACAGCAGTTGGTATGTTTTCTTCCAAACCCCATCCTACTCCATCCCTCCTCCCATGCATATTATTGAGATTAGTGTTGAAAATTTCATATATGCACATAGCATTATTTGAAGTGTTTCCTTCATCAAATCTCTCTCCCACATCCACCTCCCTCACTTAATCCTTTCACTATTTTACTGGAATCTCTCCTCATTTATTTAAAGTCTCTCTTGTTTACCAATTTCTCTCTAACTTCCACATATGAGAGAAAACATACAACCCTTCACTTTCAGAGACTGGCTGATATTGCTTAGCATAATATTCTTTAATTCCATCCATTTTCCTTCAAATGACATAATTTTGTTCTTCTTTATGGTTGCGTAAAATTCCATTGCACAAATATACCACAGTGTCATTATCCATTCATCTGTTGACAGACACCTAGGCTGGTCCCATAATTTGGCTATTGTGAATTGTACTTCTATAAATATGGATATGCATATATCACTATAATATTCTGACTTTCATTCCTTAGGAAAGAGACCAAGGAGCAGTATAGCCAGGTTCCATTCACATTGCTTTACTTTTAAAAAAAATTAAAGTCTTCAGCTCAAAGCCCTATGATGATTTCCCATTACTCTTAGGATAAAAGCCTTCTTTATGACTTACTTCAAGCTTCCTTTCCAGCATCTTCCTCTCATTAACACTCCCTCTCTCTTTACACACACTCTTCAATCCAGCCTTGTCGGCTCCTTGCTGGTGTCTAACATGCTAAGACTGTCAGCTCCTTAGGGCACTCAGGGTTGTTATTTTGTCTGCCAGATGAGTACCTCTCCCAGCCCCATTGACCCTTCAGTTCATTCATTCATTCATTCATTCATTCAATGATTCATTCAGTCATGTTTCTCATCACAAGTCATTTCTTCAGACATACTTAAGTCATTTCTTCAGACTTTCCCTGATCAAACTGTCTGCATTTATTCTCCTACCACCTATCACCACCTGAAATATATACCTATTGTTCACTTTTACCTAGCCATTTATTGCCCACCTTCTCTACTAAAATGTATACTCCATGAAGTTGGTGCCTTTGATTATCTTATGGCTGTATTCTTCTGTCTGATGTGAGGTATGTGTAGATATTTATTGAGTACAATGAATGGGAAAGAAATAAACATGCATAGTTGAAGGTTCCTTCTGGCAAGGTTCAGTGAACTCTAAAAGAATTTGAGAAAAAGTCCCTCATTCCTAATATCATGAACAATGGCATTTCATGCTTAGTGTCAACCATATTTGTATTCTCTGGTGTTCCCACATTATAAAAGATTTTCCTGGAAGGCAGATTTTATGGAAAGGGTCAGAGGTGAGAATATAAATGATATGTCCAGTAAGCTTGAAGAGGAACACAAGTAACAATTGCAAATGGTAGAAAGTTGAAAGAAATGTGGATGTAGGAATTTACAAAATGTGATATAACTGATAACTCCCGGATGTCAAGTTTGTGTATATTGACTGGGAGCCACAAATAGTCACTGTCTCCTAATGGTATGGAATGCTCCCAGGACACCAAGCATAGTGAATTATTCCAGCTGTATGTACACTCATCAGCCACAGCCAAGCTTTGGCCTCAAACCTGTTTCACTTTGTGGATTGAGTTGAGCTGGATCAAGTATACTCATCGTGAGTACCTTTATCTCTTGGGCCTGAAATCACAATCCAAGGCCATACCCAAGTACTCTTCCATGCCTTGCTTTTCCTGGTCCATAATCTACTTCCCTTAGTTCTTCACCATCAGGTGTGCCTTCAAAACACAAGTCCATCTCAATTTGAGAAGACAAAAGTGCTCCCTTCAGGTCTGCAAATGCATTTACACTACTCTCATTAAAAACTATATTCCCAATAATTTCCAATAGCAAATTAGTGAAAACCATCCAAAGAGAAAGAGTAGCAGATACACAGAAGGCTGATAGAAATCATTACAAATGAATAAAATTTATTTTGGATAATTTATTTTATTTTGCCTTTCCTAGCTACCACTAATGTTGTATATGCTCCCTTCTGTTTATCTGCTATTGAATATCCACTTGGGTGAAATGTCTCTTCATGTCTGTTGCCCACGTTTTAAGTGGAATGCTTGTTTTGTTGTTGTTGATTTTTGAGAGTTTTAAAATGTTCTAGATTCTAGTTCCTTATCAAATATTTGGAGTGAAAATAATTTTGTCTGACTCCATAACTTGTTTTTTTTAAATTTTTTCATCCTCATACCAGAGTCCTTCACAGAAATAAATTTAATTTTTATGTAGTCCAACTTGCTACTTTTTCTTTTATGGATTGTGTTTATGGTGCCATGTATGTGAAACTTTTGCCTAGCCCTAGGGCCTATGTTTGTTTCCAACAAATGTCTGGTTTTATGTTTTTTCTTTAGGGTCTGTTATAAGGCTTGGAAAGTTTTACACCATTTCTACCTCAAATATTTTTCCTACTCTGTCCTCTCTTCTTCTGATATCTAAATCAGTTATATGTTACATTGTTTTATATTATTCTACAGTTCTTGGATGCTTGGGTTGTTTAGTGGTTCCCCCCTTTCTTTTTCTTTTTGTAATTCAGTTTAGTGAATTTTTTTTTTTTTTTTTTGCGGTA